>JAOTQG010111759.1:0-11778 GCA_025631175.1 Iris virginica
ATATATTAATTTTAAAAATATTAAAGTAAGGCAAAAAGTGATTATTATTTGAGCTACTAATATTAAAACTTATCATAGTTAATTCACTAAATTTAACCTGGCAAACTAATGGCTCTTTTTGTTGAGAATATGAGTTTATGTCAATTTTAACTATAATTTAATTACTATTTTATGAAAAAATTAGAGATTATCCAACTGATGTGATTTGTTATATTGCTGCACATATTCTTGTAGTGTTCATAACTTCATAGGAAACAAGCAGTAACTTGTAAGGGGGATATTGCTGCACATTTCTTCTTTTGATATTTTTTATATCTTTATGTAAGTCTTACTTTTTTAATGATATGTATTATTATTTTTATATATTAAATTGACAATTATCAAGGATAAATGGGTTTGCATTTTCATTTATTTCAAATGGTTAAATTCATCAACATCATTAGACAATAAAGAAAACAAGAATAACATAATAATAATTTTCAATGTTTGTATACCAACCGAAAATTCTGAACGTTCGATATACCAACCGTTGAAAATCATCCATTTTTAAAAGCATTTAGTGTTCAAATTAAATAAGGGATAAGGGGGTAGTTAAATACTTGAATGGTAGGACAAAATAATCATTTTCTCAGAAAAATGAAGAGCACAAGTGTATTTAAAATTATTTGGGGATAAAAATAATTTTTTGTTCAAAAAAGGGTAAGCTCCGTATAAAATCTGAACCAGATGGGACAACTATTTTGTCGAACGACGATGGCGGCACAAATTAGGGGTGTTAATGCGGGCGGGGACGGGTTATGCGGGGCGGGTTACGCGGTTTTATATTTTTTTCAACCCGCCCGTACCGCACTGCATAAGGTAATTCACCCGCACAGCCTAACCCGCGGTTTGATCGGGCGGGTTATGCGGTTTATGCGATTTTTCCAATTCTGTCAAGATTTTTCAATTTTTTAAGTCAAATTGAAAATTAATTGAAATTCATGCTTGATCATTAGTGATGCCACAATTTGATCCAAAATCAAAATTTTAAATTAGCAGAAAATTAATTACTTTCATAAATCATGACATTAAAAGGAGTAAAAACACAACTCGTAATACACTTAATCACTAAAACTAAACTAAAATTAACATATAAAGTTCAAGTTTTTAGTATCTACAATTAATCAAATGTGAGTCAAACACAACTCTTAAGACATTTAATCGCTAAACGAGACGAGTATTAGAGTAATATTTATGTATTATGTGTAACGTACAAATAAAAAAAAAAAATTTTAATTAATTTCTTATACGAATATGTGGGTGAACCCGCATAAAATTAGTCAAACCGCTTATCTGCACCGCATAAATATTGAACCGCCAAAAGCGCCCCGCCTAATCCGTCAAACCATTTAATCACAATTTACGGTTTTAACAATGCGGGCGGGACGGTCGAGCGGATCGACCCGCGTAACTAACGGCCTAGAGCAAATTACCCCTCTTACTCTTGTTGGGATGAAGAGAATATAACTCGGTAAAGGTATCTATAAGAGTCCAATCACTTCAAACAAGAAACAACTATTTATAGGCCCATAGATTACGTTTTGGACTTTGTTGTCTAATAGGCAATAGCCCAAAAATTGACATTTCTCCTATAATTTCCATCACATCGAATCAGTCTCTTGATTTTGGACATTCTACCCTTTTCTTTTCTTTTCTTTTCTTTTTTGGATAAATATGTCATAATTTTTGCACTTGTTAAATTCGTTTCGTTTTAATTTCTCCCACCATTTTGATTTAATTATCTTCGATAGTAACATGTTGTGAGAGCTTTATGTCACTTTTAGGACAATTAAAATTAAATAGAAAGAGTATTTATAAAAGCGATATATTATAAGTGAAAAATATTGTTTTAAGGAAAACTAAAACCAAACGAATAGAGTGTAGGGATGCTTTTACTATATATTACCTCGGTCACAAAATAATTACTTTATTTTATTTATTTACTCTCTCTTTTAAAGTATAAATGATAGTTTTACGGGTTTAAATTTTCTCTAACCAATCATTTTCTACGAATTAAAGAGAGGTATAAATTGCGATAAACTAGTTTTGTTGATTGTAATTGTAAATACTGCTAATGAGTAACACGAATAAACTTTGTTTTAATTTGAATGTTCTAAAAGTAAAACTTTCTGCTGATAACATATCATTATTACGAACATTTATTTAAAAATGGACGGAGTATGATTTTGGGCAGTCATATTACTATTAAAAGTAACCTCAAATATTACATCTATTAATTTTTGGGAGCGGCTATTTACAAAGCACACAAGTACTAAGTATAATGTACAATTATATATAATACACATTTTATAAATATTTTACTAAATTTAAGACATTCATCTTCCTATTTTACCCCTTACTCAAAATAAAAATGCTATTCCTATTACATCAATTAAAATAGAGCTAGGGCACGGTTGCTGGGTGGAGAAATCTGGGGAAAACATATCAATTCATTTCTTCTTCTAAGCCCTTCTTTGCTCGTTGGCGTTACGATTGCAAGTGGCGGTGTTCTACAGAATATTAACCCAGTCCTGTTGCCCGAGAAATCTACGGCTTCGGCTGAGGTTGAGAAGGCACCCAAGTCTCCTAAGAAGACAACAGCCAAATCTCCCCAAAAGGCTTGGATCTAGCTTATTTTTCGATTAAGCTGTTAACGTGTGGAAATGATAGTATGTTTGTTTTTACTCAGAGTGATAGCTTTAAGGCAGTTGTAATAGTTGGATACAGTTTTGAATATAATTATTCCCAAATTAATTTGTCCTAAAATTCCTTTTTGGGTTCTGAAAGTCAATGTTCAGTCAAAGTTTAGCCCCTCATTTTGTACCCCTGAATCTAATGGTATAAGGGATGGCTCTTTCACATCTGTAACATGAAACAATTAATTATGACGATGAATAAGGCCCCTGATCATTGGAGTTGTTAAAGGAGCATAACTATCTACGCAATAAACTAACAGCATTAATATCATCCTTAAGAAGAGTTAAAGTCTCTCCAGAAGGGGAGTCAAAAATAATAAGCTTACGACTACAATAGCGGCCGATATAGCATGGTCGAGGCTACACCTAATGTACTGAGATGAGTTGCTGGAATTCTCAAAGAAGGACAAGCGCAGGTTCTTGCATGCGGTGCTGTTGGTGATATTATTGGACATGCGGTGCTGGAATTCTCATTTTATACAGAATGTTTTGGAATGAAATTGTTAAGGAAGAGAGAAATTCTGGAAGAAAAATAATCTAATAGGTTTCTTGGATTTGGCCCTGAGGAGACCAATTTCTTGGTGGAATTGACATACAACTATGGAATGGATAAGTATGACATTGGAACATTTTTATTTAAGATTATATATTTGTGTATTGTATCAATCATTTATGAAGTTAATAATAATTATGTTGTTTTTAAATATAAAAGGTATAAAAGACTTTTTAATTTAAATTTTTTTTATTACAAAATTTTGTAAACTATATATTAACACTTGTGTGCTTTGTAAATAGTCGTTCCCTAATTTTTTTCATTATACTTCCGTTAAGGGGCGGAGCCAGGATTTTCTCGCTGTGGGGGCGAGAAATGGATCGGATCTACGAAAATTAAAATGTTAAGAGAGAATACAATAATAAAACGAAATGAAGTAATGCAATTTTAAACGAAACGAAACGAATTCATCCTTAAAAATATAATAGAGGTAATGCAATTTGAAACGAAATAAAATGAATTCATATTTGAAACGAATGATTAAGAAATTATATGGAAACGAAACGAATGAGAATTGATTCATCAGCTCTATTTTTTCCTCTTTCTTAGGCACACAATTGGACGAAACTTGTACAAACTCACAAACGAATGGAAACACAATTGCACAAACTTGCCTAAACATAGCAGTAGCATAAATGGGAACGAAACGAAACAAAAGGAACAACTCGTCTCTTTCATAGCAGTAAACAAATTGCCTAAACATTTAAACGAAACGAAACTAACCAATTGAATTAACCAATTAACAGCAGATAATTATGGAAAACCACAGTTTTGGAAAAATTAAAAATTAGGGCAATTCATAGATTAGGAAAAATTATAATTTAGGGCAAAAGAATACTCGATTGGATATTACGCCGCCAAGTACCCGTTGCACACTCGCACAGTCGCACCGATAATCCGACCCTGCTCTTTGAATTTGTCGGTGTGGATTATCCTTTTTCTTGCCTTGTCTTCTTTAGAGTTCTGAGTAGCGGATCCCTTCTCGCCTTTTCCTTATTTGTTTTGTCCTTTTTTTAAATTTTTTTTGGCGAAAAATCAAAACGAAACGACGTCGTTTTGAAATGGAATTTCATTTAACGAAACGACGTCGTTTTGTCCTTATATTTTGGGAAAAAAAAAAACAGATCTGGGTTGTTTGATCGCTGCCTCCGCCGGAGAAGAAAGGAGGGGTCAGAAACCCCCATTTTTCCCGGCGATACTACTACTATTGAAGGATTTTTTTTCACGATGAGGTCGGCCGACCCCACCTGAATCCGCCACTGCCTTCGTTAGCCCTACATCCATCACACATGTAAATGACCAATGGATATTTTATTCAATTCAAATAATATGAAAATACAAGGACCTTGAATTCAATTTCTTTTACACGTTTAAAATTAAATTAAATTATTATTAATATATCATTATCATAACTTATTAAAATCAATTTAATTATTATTAGATACCACTTTAATTTTGATTACTATTTTCGCCACATCCACATCCGTCCCCTAGTTTCTAATCACAGGTGGCAACAATTTTGATTACTATTTTCGCCACATCCACATCCACATCCGTCCCCTAGTTTCTAATCACAGGTGGCAACATTGGTAGTAATAGCAAAACTGTACAAGGAACAAACCCCGGTTCGCCGCCCGGTAACACCGCCCCCAGGTTCGTCGATCAATTTCAATTCATAGCGGCTCACTGGAGATTGACAGCTGATTTCCTTCTCATCCCTATTCGTTTAATCTTATCCAAGAACCCATTCCTTCCCGATCATTCCTGTCCGTACCCACACTGTTGATTTTTATATATACACATTTTGTGAAAAAAACCCAAGCAAAATTCGTACTTGAAAGGAAGCTTCTTCAAAATATTTTTCCACAATGGAAACCACAACGGAGAAACCGGTGATGGTGGTCGGAGTTGACGACAGCGAGCACAGCTTTTACGCTCTCGAATGGACTCTCGATCACCTCCTTTCTCCCAGCTCAAACTCCCCTAATTTCAAGCTCGTCATCGTTCACTCCAAACCTTCTGCTATCTCCGCCCTCGGCTTCGCTGGTCCCGGTACGTACTCTATTACTCCCTACTTGGATTGCATAATCATACCATATCTCTGTATCCGTTTAGGAGACTATTTTCGATGTTGTGGGCGATTAATCTTGATTGGAAATTAAATGATTAGTGGGTCGATGTTTGATTACCCTTTTAATTGAATTTTCTGATCACTCATTCTTGCAACTGCAGGGGCTGCTGATGTTTTGCCATACGTGGATTCGGATTTGAAAAAGATTGCTGCCCGAGTCATTGGAAGAGCTAAGGAGATTTGCAGTTCTAAATCGGTAACCTTTTTTAATTTCTACGCCACCTACAAAATTACTACTCTTTCTTTGATTTGCGGGTTAACTAAAGTTGTTGCTATATGTATTTGCTTGAATTATTAGTAGAAATGCTGTAATTTGGGTTGTTTATTAGACTAAAGTGTGGATGCGTGCACTAGTCCTGATCACTTATGTTTTCATTTCCCTAGATGTTTTTTGTATTGGAATGTATGCACTTCCTATCCCCAACCCAAACCTCGAGATCTTGATTTGCCCCAAAATGATTCACTCAGGTTATGCATACAAGGGAAGGGCTAGACACCTTGTGCATGGTTCAAGTTAGAATTAGAATCCAATTAGTCCAAATTTTGAACTATTGGTGAATGCTAACTCCAGCTGCGGCTGCATAACGCAACTCTTGCTGTTGTAGACTGCTGATTGATGTTGAGACCGAATTGTCTAAAGTTCTTGAAAGTTTTACCGCTACAGTTGGAGCATATATTCAAAAGAAGTTTGTGTATGTTTGTTGTTTATGCATCTCTGGGTGTTGTCTTGGGGGAAAGAGCAGTTTATCTTCAGCTGGATAAACATACTTAATAATGAGTTCGAAAAAGGATGTAATTTCTTTCTCAGACATGATGTCTCTGAACAATTCACATGCATCTAGGTGGGTTTCTTGATGTCGATCATTTTTGTGGCATTTGGAAGAGCATCATTGGTACAGGTCTTTGTGTTTATGTTTATAAATGAGAATCAAAACTTACCTATTTGAACAAATGACTTGCTATTGGTCTATTACAAAAAATTATCCTCTGTCTCATCTTGGTCATATTAATTAATTGACTTATGGACAGAATATGGATTAATAATAGTGTTTAGAGTTCCGAGTTAGGACCCATGGAACCAAATTCATTGATCTTATAATATTGCTCAGCACGATACAAGGTCCCAGACATTCTTCTTTGATGCCAAGCTTCTCAAGTAACTTTTTTCTGCTTGGATTGATGCACTAGAACTATTTACAATGCTCATTTCATGCAGGTGACTGATGTGATTCTTGAAGTTGTGGAAGGTGATGCTCGAAATGTTCTTTGTGAAGCTGTAGAAAAGCACCATGCGTCTATGTTGGTTGTTGGCAGTCACGGTTATGGAGCCATCAAAAGGTAGTAGTTTTTTCTTATTCTGTAACCTATAAATGTGCTTCACTTTGAATAAAGCTGCAATAATGTTGATCATAAAGTTACCTGTCTCCCTAATATGACAAGTCAATAATGTTGATCACAAAGTATCCTATCTCCTTATTCTGATAAATGAGGCACTACAGCATTTTGTTCGGTATAGATTTATGTCCAGGAGACCTTGCTTTTGATCCAGTTTTTATGTTCTTCAATCTGGTTGAATACAGTCATATCCACAAGCGACGGAATTCCACTTACTGATGATTTCTTCTGCCACCATGTTTGACGAGTCTTCAAAAACTAACTTTTCCAACAAATTTATTCCTAATGATATTCTCAGCTGGGTCGGAAGTTATGTAGTGTTTAGTTCACATTGCTAACTAAGCACACAAAGTCACTTCACATCCAGGTTGAACGGATTTCCAATTTTTGTGACAACCTGAGTATTACACTATATTCTTGGGACATTTGTGTACTCCTATTTCAAATGAATATATAACTAACACAGTATGAATGCTTTTTTCTAGGGCTGTTTTGGGTAGTGTAAGCGACTATTGTGCTCATCATGCTCACTGCACAGTGATGATAGTGAAGAAGCCCAAGATCAAACATGAAGCTACCCATCATTAGCTCGAGCTGCAGTTTTAACGCTTAATTACCCGTTTCAAATGCTAGTACTGTGCGCGCAGCTTCTTCACCTTTTGGCTTGTTTTTCCCTGGATTCTCTTTTTTCCACTCTTTCATGAATAAAGAGTATATATGTATTTGTGACTTCTTTTCTGAATGTAACACATCAGCAAGCAGCCACTCGACTCACTCAAGTGTAGGCGTAGACGTAAAACTCATCTTTTTCTCTTGATCATGAACTGAGTGTTCCATGATCGCGAGGAGGAACCTTTATCACGATTGTTACAATTGTTATTTCATGGTAGCAATTTTTTGTCCAAATTTTTGTTTACTCATCCATCTGAGGCAAAAGGGTGATGTGCTGTCAGTTCTGTTCATGCCCCTTTGTTAGGCACTAGCTGATTCTGTTTCCGACTTTAGTTATCATGATAACGATTCGCTCATCGCTTTAGATGTCATTCAAAATCGAGGTTAAAAGTAACACGCAAATAGATGACCACTTTTCAGCCAATGTCTATATTGCTCGAATAATTTGGAGTCGTAACGAAAAATATATGCAAAAATTATACAATTTTTTTGTCGGCTTAGTATAATTTTATCAAAACGTTTGTGAATCTTATCGTTAAAAAAAAATTATATCGATAAAAATTATTTTACATAATTTTTTATGCACTTCTCCTTTTATAATTATGGTATTAATAATATTATTTTTTTTAAAAACTTTTTTGAGAATTAAAAATTAATCACAAACATGGGTGAGTTGCAAATAATATAATTTTAATTTTTAATGGAATAAATGTAAATCAATAGATTTTTCTTCTGTTGAGTGCTTTTTGGCGTATGGGTTCAGAAAGTATTCCGTTTTTCACAAGGTATGTGGCCTAAATGATATTCTATCGTATAAGGAGACCATTGCTTTTTGGAAGTTGGACATGATTTGGCATCATCTAAATCGCTATTGAGGATAGGAATAGGACAAGGTACCAACGGTGGGGTAATGTACTCCCAATTACTCCCTTCTTATCGATTTAAATCTCCTATTTATTTATATAACATTTAAAAAAATATATAATTTATAGATATAATCAAATAAAAAATAAATTTGAATAAATTTTTCTCCCATTTCACTCAATACACCTATTTTAGACTTTTTTCAATTCCACTCAATGTACAATTAGATAAAAGACATGTGTAATTAACGAATTTAATTACACCAAAGAATTAATAAAAGTTAATGTGTTGATTAAAAATATTTCTCAAAATTTTATATTTTTTAATTATTTAGGGTAATTAGGTCCATTGATTACACATGTCTTCTATCCAAGTGTGCATTGAATGAAATTGAAGAGAAGTGTAATGGAGAGCTATTCTTAAGTAGAAAAGTCGACTTTTGAAACTTCTCAAAATAAAATAGCGAACAGTTAAAATAAGGGTTAATCGCATTTTAAATCTGAAGTTTTCGTGACCATGCCAAAAGGGTTCATCGATTTCGAAAACTGCCAATTGGGCATGAAGTTATTTTTTTGTTGTGAAATAGAGAAAAATGGATGAAAATCGTTTAAAATTGACGGAGGAGGACTCACATGCGATTCTCGTGACTTTCGAAGGGACATTTAGGTTATTTTACATTTAACTAAACTTTAGAAAGGTAAGTATAACTTTTTTAAAAATTAATAAAATAAAAACAAAACAAAACCTCCCCCCAACCCCAATCCCATTTCGGTCTCTCCCTCTCCCCTGCCAGTCCATTCCCTTGCCGCTTTTGCATCGAGAAATTGCCATTTTCAGGTCTTCTGAGTTCTCTACCCACTCACTCAAAAATTCTCCAATAAAAATCTCGCAGACAAATAAACCCTTTGTATATTTATTTCATCCCCGAATCAAGAAGAGAATAGAAACATGGCAATCTCCACCTCTTTCTCCACAATCTCCAAAACCCTCCACCCAAAATTCCCAATCTTGAACTACTACCACCTCAAAACCCCACCACCTTCCCTGCAAACCCACCTCAACTTCACCCCCAACTACCTCAACTCGCCTCCATCCGTCGTTCGTCTATTCATCTCCATCCGTGAATTAGATAAATTTTGCAAGGGATTGGGAGGAGGGGGTAAGAGCAGGGCCAGCCTCAAGGGGGGGGTGAGTTGGGCCGGTGCCCAGGGTCCAACCTTGAAGAGGGCACCAAATAGGGTTTGTACGAGAAGTTTTTTAATATGTTTTATTTTTGTTTATATTTTGTGTTTATTCTTGTTTTGTAAGAGTTTTACAATTTTACCCTTTAAATTTTAAAAAATTACATCATAGTGATAGAGAGAGAAAGAGAGAGAGTGATAGTTGTGATTTTATGTGATGTTTGATAGGATATAAAGGTGATATAGGGGTATATAAAAATAGTAAGTAGAGAGAGAGAGAAAACTTGTGTTTTTAAAATTTAAGTCGTGAACAAGTTTTTGTAATGTTTTTGAAACAATGTTCTAAAAACCCTATAGCTAAACACAACCGTAACATTTTTTTTCTTTATATATTATATATATGTATAAAATAGATTGAAAAAAGGATATTTTTTCTAATGAGAGTTCAGATTTTTTTCCATTTCTTCAAATTATTCAAATCAAAATTATTTTTATGATTTGATTTTAATACGGGCCAATTTTGTTCTTATTTTTGTTTGTAAAATCATTTAAATTACAATAAAATTGATAGTTTGAAGAATTTTTATTATATATTTATTTACTTTATATAGTTAATAACTTAAAATTTGAGGGCATATATTTAATCTTCACCCCGGGTTACTAAAAAGGTTAGAACGGCCCTGGATAAGAGGTTTACTTCGGTGTCGAGATCGGAGGAGGAGACGGAAGAGATTATCGGAGATAAGGGCACCGGGAGTAGTTCATGAGCTGGATCTAACATTGGCGCCACACACACACACTATCATTTTTTACCGTGTGTTTGTATGTGTTGAGGATTGGGGATTCTGTAGATAATGGAAAATGGTAGCAAAAGCTAAAGAGATGGGAGGGGAGGGGGGAGACAGAAATGGGTGGGGGAATGGGGAGGGAGGGGACAGAGGGGAGGAGAGACGGGAATGGGGTGGGGGCAGATGGATATGGAGAACCCGTGTTCCTTGCTAGGAGCACCTGAGATAAAATATTCATTTTATTACGTTGTTTGTTCATTTTCTAAAACTAAATGTTCATTTTTATCGTTGTTACTGAAAATCAACAATAACAGTAAGAACAGTAAAATGAATATTTAGTTATAAAAAATGAACAAACAACGTATTAAAATGAATATTGTGTCTCGGGTGCTCCTTGCTAAGAGCACCTAGGTGCTCCATATAATTTGCCGGGTGGGGGTGGTTTTGTTTTGTTTTTCTTTTATTAATTTTTTTAAAAATTATACTTTTTAGTTAAATGTAAAATAATTTAAATGTTTCTTAGAAAATTACGAGAATCGCACGTGAGTCCTTCTCCATTAATTTTAAATAATTTTCATCCATTTTTTCCTATTTCGCACTTAAAAAAATAATTTCAGGGCCCAATTGACAGTTTTTGGGACCGAGGGGTCCTTTAGACACGCTCACGAAAACTTCAAAGTCTAAAATGCTATCAACCCTTAAAATAAAATCAATCCTTATTGCTCGTCTTGAAAGCGATATTATTCTTTCACAATATTTCACTATTATATATGAACACTTAAAATAAAATAGAGAGATTATTATTCAAAACAACAAAACTTAAAATCTTAACCTTTTATCCGAGAAAAAAATAAATATCGCTAAATTAAGGGGCTATTTGGTCATTATTTGGTACGGTAGTAAAATGGAGATGCATTACCTATTTCCAAATATATATCGTATAAATATGTGGGCCTACATTTTTATGATATCTTCGTTAATGTATTGTATCTTAATTATTTTGTTGTATTTTTGTTAATTTTCTTTTTTAAAAATTTTTTGTTGAATCTTTGTTTTACAAAATAAACACATATAACTAACATACAACAAAATGTACTAAGATAAAACAGGTTCTCACGATTTGTACGAAAAAAATGGTTTGTAATCGAATAAGTCTATATATATATATATATATATACATTTATTTTTAAATAGAAAGTTGATCGAATACGAACCTACGAATTTTGCGAATCACATTGCTTCATCAAGCTAATTTTGATAAATCATAGCTGAATATGAATTATAATCCATCAATATCGTTTAATGATCCATCAAAATAAATTTGTTCATTAACTCATCAATTAAAATCTGTTCATTGATTGATTAAAATGGATTAAATTTATTGATGATGCACGGATTTTCCTGTGAATCTGGTGAGCTGCTACGATGGCTGAAGGCTGGAATCTGGGCAGCAACAAGA
>JAOTQG010111770.1:0-11776 GCA_025631175.1 Iris virginica
TTAAAAGATATTTAATGCATTCCTTGGTTAGTGTAATTTAACCTTAAACATCAACTATTTTGGAATGGAGGGAGTATCAATTTGGTTTTGGTACTCCGCCAATAGTCTCGTGGCCCCAACTATCATATACAAATACATTTTAGACATAAGCAATGGCTTAAAGGTGAATAACAATAATTTGACATAGGCAATGTCTTAAAGGTGATAAGAATAATTTTGTGAACAAGATAATTTTATGAGCATATACATAGACAGTTGGAGCCGGATCAACCCCTAACATTCAAGTCTTACCGCGTTCTTGCGCACTTCTTTTAGGTGCTCCACAACAGCTTCAAATGCAGCAGCATTTTGGAGAGAATGCCTAATGATGCTAACAACAGAACCAAGATTGCGTTCGATGTAAGGATGTTTGGTCTTTAATACGTGACGCAGCTTATTGGTGGTGACTGGCATCTGCTTTGCTTTCATATTATGAAGGGCAGGACAAGAACAGAGGAGAACATGTAAGCAAGTTAACATATCAGCAAAGCGCGCGTAAATGAATTAGGGTTGATGAAAGATCCAGTATTCAATACCAATTTCAAGAAGGCTTTTATTCGGCAAGATATAACCAGTACTTTCATCTTCTGCACGGGCAACAACATCTCTCCACTCACAGAGCCCCTGCATGACATTCAAGAGGTAAGTGATGAAAATGTCAAACTTTTAGACTGCGTAACAACCAAAAGACTCATTGTATATAGCTCATTATTCTCATTAAGAGATAAAATAAGAGCTTATACAGCTAACATGTGTGAATTAGTGTCAGGGTAATGATCCACAATTGACAGATGCCGAGCATCTGGAGTTTCCTTTAGGGACTCAAGAACACAACCAGGAAGGTAAGCATGAGTAGATATGAGCAAAAACTTACTGCAACAACAGCAAGCTGCTGAGCATTGAGATCAGCACTCTGCACCCTGTATCAGCATCAAAATATTTGCAATCAGCTTCTATTGTCAGCTATGTGAGAAAGGAATCTTAAAAATCATAATAAGAACATAAGAATCAGAAAGAAAAAAATTTATTGCAACGACTTGAAAGTAAAGTTAAGATTGGAAAAGTTATGCAAGTGAAGTCAAGATACCCATAGATAAAGAGATATGAACTATCTGTCAGAACTTCTTTCTCATAAAGCTGCATGCATATATTATAACTTCCCTTGTATACCTGCAAGCAACAACAATTATACGAAAAATGGTAACATGTAAGTAAATAAAAAGTAGCAAGACGTGGGCATACTTCAAAAGCAAGTTGCAATACGATAAGCACAAAAAGTAGATCATATAAGCACAATAATATGGGAAAGGACATCTCGAATATATAATTTATACGCAATCTTTTACGAAAAGCCTCTTTCATAGAGTATCATCTCAAAATATAAGAGGATTACAACACTGAAATAACACGGGATGAGGCATGGCCCACGATTTTATGCAGTTGTAACTTTATGCAAAAACAACCATGGACAAAGTGCAAATGTGTAGTATTGCCTAGTAGATACCCCAGGTCTTTAGAAGATCCCAAAAGCAAACCCTGCGACTAGTCTTGCCACTAAAAATAAACTTATGAAAGAAGACTACAACAAATACTGGTCCCTCATGTTTCTTGAACTTTTGGGGAGTTGAAGGGTATCCCATAATATATGATAAGTTTAACAGTTAAAATTTTTTGCTCAAGCTTTCGTCATTGGCAACTAAATGAGGGCAACTAGAGCTTCTCAACCTGGAGAGTAACATGCTTAATAGTGATATTAAATAGCAGGATTAATTGATGTATGTTACTTTGTATTGAGTGAAAACAGATACATAACAAAGACCTAACTAAATTGATAGCAATACTATAAACCAGATAATTTCATCAGAATACAAGTACTCCATTGATGAGATACAGCTGGCCTATCCTGCCAACTATGAACATGTACAAATCTATACCTTCCAGACAACCCCTTAAAAGCCACTAGTATGAGAAAGAGAACAAGGCAAAAGAAAGGGAAGCAAATCGCAGAAGTAGGATTCATTTACAATAGCACATGCTACTGAAAAACTACTAAACATATATTTATGGACGCCATCTTGATATGCTATTCCATATCTTGAATCTCTTAATGAATCCTGGCACGGGTTTTTATCAGGTATGAGTGTTTATGTTTCTGGCCTGCTGTTTGATATTTGCATTTGTATCCAGCATGAATAAGGTTAAGTTCACATACTGAATTCTGGAATTTGTATTTTACACTAGTTGCCTTTCGAATTGCATCCATTTTGGTATTTGAACCAAAGAAATTAGAGATCCTGTTATTGTACTTGTATTCGTGTTCCAGAATGGGACAAGTACAAGTAAATTAGATTGAAACCTAACTTTTATTCAACTCTTCTTAGTAAAAAAAAAGTCATCCAAAACTACAAAAACTGCTTATGTGAGCGCACAGTTACAGGCTAATGGCACTGATAAGTAAATTGTGAAGTTCCGTACAAGCAAAAGTACCAAAATCTACACCCTTTTACAACAATATAGATTTAGAACAAATAAGGTTGATTTTCTCAATTCGAGATATGCTTCTGAGAAATAGAAATCCATTCTTCAAACTCTTCACAATGAAAAATGGTAGTCAAAAAGTTGAGCTCAATGCCTGTAAGATTTAGGGTCCCCAAAAATTTAAGCTTTCACGTTTCAAAAAGGTTACATGAGATGAGCAGGATGTGTCTTCATCAAACATCCACTTAATATATTACGTTCTTAACTGTTGAATAAAAGATACATATTTCGGAGTCTAATGGGCTATATTAATCATCCAAGACATATACATGGCCCTGTTTGGAAACTATATTTCATAGCACCCATCATAATGCATCATATCCAGCATAAATTCAGTTCCATTCGCATAAACGATCAGCAATGGAACTGCAGCTGGATCAAAATAAATATAATATAAACAACACTAGCGTAGCAGAAGTATAATATCAATTGTTCATGACTAACTATACAGTCAAAAAAGTAGCAGCCTCACAACATTCATCAGCTTTCTAAATGTCTTTGTATTTCAAAAGTAAGTAAATACCTCTACAAGAGGTGGTTCGGATTCAGGCTCAGTAGACGAGGAGAGCAACCTCAATTTCATGAGATCATATATGTACAACAAATAATGTGTATCTTCTCTAGCATATCTACCAACAAAGATATAAACGAATGATTAGCATATCATTAAGGGAAATGCCAATGTAAGTGTATATAAGCAAACAATGCTCTAATTCATGCAGATGATGTATGAACCGCAATATACAATTTACGAAGGAACAATCTGAACCAAACAGATAATGTAAGAATAAAATCTGGCCAATCAAGACAGGACAAGTGGAATTGTCTGGAAACAATTTCAAGTTACTTTAGCAAATTGGTTTGCCAAACTGAACTAGTTAGTTAACCCCAGGAAGAAATAATTTTCTGTGCATGAGATCTCAAAACTTCTCTCTCCTATCTCCAACCAACGGGACTATAAAATCCTAAACAGAGTGCATTGACCAAAAACTCACACATCCCACTAGCCTGTATTCCTCCATAAACAACAAGGAGAATTGCCTCAACTGAGCAAGGTCATACCAAAGATTCACCTTTGATCCTGCAAAGGAAGTGTACATTACACACATTTGCTGAATTGGTCTTTTACTCTGCATGTGTCCAATTGTTGGTATGATTAGCACTAGAGACCGATGAACTCCTATTTCAAGAAGGCGAAAGGGGAACAAAAGAGTCAACTTCATCATGGAAGCCAAGAAAATGTGACTAACCCAAGAAGTAAAAAATATATGGTAGAGCTGATCCAAGGGAAGGCAGGAAAGAAGTTAGTCCAGCAAATATCACATTCTCAAAATCTCAAGCAATGAGATTATGGTTGTAATCAGAGGTGGACTACCTCTAATCTGACTCGAGCTCAACCCGCTAAGCAGCTGCTCCGAGGATCAAGACACGTCTAATTCACCTTTCGGCAAAACATTAAGCTTGAAAACTCGAGCCGGATCAGTTCGTTGGACAAACCGCCGAGCGTGTTTGTGTACTCAACTCCTGCTCGCTTTGAATCGTGCTGCCCGAATTAACCAGCCAAATAGCCGACTAAAACACACATAGAATATCTTCTCCACGTCTTTGCGTCAACCAGGTCACCCATGCAAAGTTATATCTCTGGCGTTCATCATTTCTGATAAATAGTTCTCACAAATAGAATCTGGATGACACATTCTTGTAATACTAAATATAAATTGGTATGCATATATACGCAAAGGAAAACAATTAAGTGGACTAGTCAGTTTCCTCTCTCTGTAGAGAAGAAGTAAAATGCATACTGCTGTTGTGGAGTAATTTTTGAGGGGAGAAAGTTTTGGAGAGAGAGAGAGAGCAAACAGATATGGGAATGAAAAGTCAATCCAACTTTCTGAAATCATGCTTCCGTTTGTTGAATGCATAAGTGGCCTCTTATTCTCCACTTTGTTTGAGTGCTCTAGTTCAACTTCACTATTTAATTCAGTAAATCTCAGCCACTTCATTAACTTTTAATTTGTAGGAATCACGTCCACCACCAGCAATTCTTGGGACTCATACGAGAAGGGCCGAGCTGAGTTCAGCACCCCCAAAGTAAGACTGGCTCGACTTGCCAATTACCCGGTTTGATCCGTTTTAGCCAAAGCCAGTCCAAGTTCGAATTCTACCTAACTCTACTCTACTCGATCCATTTACGGCCCTATGAGCTTATACAACAACTGCAAGTTTCGCCTCTCTGACAAGAAATGAGATATCGAGATAACGAGAGAAGAGAGTCCCAATAGTAAAGGAAAGAAGGAGATACACAAAAGAGCTATCTCAACCCAGTTCTCATCCCGAAACTGTACCATAAACTGTTGCTTCATGGTGCGCTTGCTAACACAGGATCAAATTTATGCCAATTCCATTATCATTTCTACAGTACAGATTTATGGTTTTTCCAACCTTCTGAATAGCATAACATTACCGATAGCAGAAGACAATTACAATATACTAATATCAAGTAAAAACAGCAGACCAAATTCCATGACAGAAGCAGAATCTTTAACCATGAATTACTAGACGAATACGATGACTGGTTTTGTAGCTTTAAGAGAATCAATCGCACTAAAAGCAGAACAAAAACGCTTGGTATATTGAATAATAAATGCAATGGTATAATATGCAGTATGTACATACAGTACACTAGGGACAACTCAAAGCAGAAAAGACGAAATAACAACTGTACTACCACAAAAGAAGATAATCCTGGAAAGATCAAAGAAAGATTTGCAAGATTGAATTATCACGTTTACCTCACCATCTCATCTGGAAGTGGGCGTAATCGCCAATCTGCATTCTGGTATCTGCAAGAAGAAGTCTTGTCAATCAATAATTTTGTGTTTGCTTATCGTTTTCATTCTGGGCAGGAAAGGTTAGACTGAAAGTACATAAATATTTTTCTCTGTAAAAATTAAAAACAGTTGTTGTGTATTTCCTTGCAACTGCAGTGAAAAATGGAACTTACTCTTTGTTTGCTTTAACTGCACAAAAGTGATGCAGCAGATGCTCCAGAGAATTTCTCTCCATTTTCAATACTCTTGAGGCCTAAAAATTAAAAGGAAAAGTCAACTCAAGTTCCATGCTACTATAGAACAATAGAGTGTTGCATATAGAAGTGTGCATTGTGCAGTTTAAAATAAGTGAATAGCAAAATAATACTACAATTAAAAAGCAGGCCACCAGATAATTTGTAAAAGAAACCCCCAGGGTAGAAACTCTAATAGCACTTCCTATCACAAAGATTGGTTTAAGACTTGTGCTCTGCATGTTTCAAAGAAGTACCTTCCCAATAATCCTTTTCAATTTCTCCTGGGTTTTGGAACCATTGAGAAATAGGGGTCCATGGTAAACATTCTGAAACCGATAGAAGGAACAAAAAGTCTTGCAACCTCAAATCAACATGAGCATACCCTGCTCCTTCTCCTCCCTTATTCTCCATTATGTTCTCCATGCAGATTCAGGTTGTCAAGTTGTTTCTTAGGAGGGGATCATCATCTAGTAAAGCAAAGGCACACTGACAAGGCAAGCACCCTCCAATTGCTCAATTTTCTTGTGATTCCATACCATTTTCTCATGATTCTATCACTAACAACAATAACAATAAGCCTTGAGCTTAAAACAATTTAGTCTCTCTCTATTCTAACTCTGAAACATTCTAATTGTTTCCCAGAAGTTCTCTTTTTTGATGTCCTTATCATTGCTGCCTTATATTCTCATGATGTATTGCCAACGGGCAACAAGGAAACTTACGATCATCCTGACCTTCGGAATTGGATTTCCAAGCAATAAGGATTTTATTTTGGGTCGTCATTCACAGAGCTTCTTCTCCTAGTACACATTCAGGTTGAATTCCCTCTCTATAATTTCATTTGGAAGTCCAAGGATCCATTTAAGTATAAGGTATTTGCTTGGTCGGTGGTTCTTAACTGGTTGACCACTGATGACTGGTGTCGACGGTGTGACCAAAAACACCTATCTTCCTAGATGTGTGTGTGATGTGTATGGGGGCGGTTGAGTCCCATGACATTTATTTATGCAGTGTCTTATGGCTTGGAGCCTTTGATGTATGTTGTTTGCACTACGTGGAGAGGTTTGTATTATTCCCCGTATCATGCAGTATTTATGTTTGATCAGACACTTGATTTAGGCAAAGAGCGGGATGCTTCAGTGTTGTGGGGATGTGCTGTGTTTAGTCTGTTGTGGAGCATTAGGATTGAACGAAATTTTCGGATTTTCAGAGATCGTGACTTCGTGAGTTACCTCTCTCACTTTGTGGGAGTGGGTTTTTGCTCAATCTTCCCTTTCAGCTAGGAGTCTTGGGGCTTTTCATAACCTATCTCTAGTAGATTTCTCTAGGGATTGGAGTGCTGCTTTACATTAGTTTTGGGAGTCCATCTATTTAAAATTCTTCTTTTATCAAAATATATATATATATATATATATATATATAGCCACCATGATCTGGAAGAGGGGTCTTTATCTTCTGAGCTACAATTCACCTACATTTGCAGAACTCTTTGCTGCGATGCAGTCACAGCATCATGCCTTTAACATCCAAAAAACTCAGTTCCTGCACATGAGTGCTTTAAAAGAAATAAATCTGCTACTATAGTATGATTGTGACATGGTTGAAGGTTCCAGATGCAGGTATGAGTTCCTTCTCCAACACTCCACAATACTATTAGTAATTAGGGACAAACCCAATTACTTTGAGCCCAGAGCCTAGTTTGTAACCTAATCTTTTGCAACCCTTGCGCCTCATAGTAGTATACTCCAAAAGCAAATACTAAGTAGGCCTCGGAAATGTATCAGCTCTTCAAAATATATATATATATATATATAATATGCACTACTGTAAGCCAGTGACCTCGAGCAGTAGGAAAGAAAAAAAATTAACTTGAAGAATTAACATTCTAATTAATATAAAAGTTAGATGTCATAATTAAACTAACACAATTATATGCTAAAAGTGAACCTCTTTTCTATTATAGATTTAAAAAAATTGAATTTTAAAAAATGGGGGGGGGGGGGGAATGGTGTTTAGAATCAATGGTTGAGATTGAATGATTAAAGAAGTTTAAGGGCTGAGATTGAAAGGCTGAATTACTGTTCATAGCGTCAAATCATGAACAGTAAATTCAGCCTTGTTTTATACTATAAATATACATAAATAAATAATAATGTGACACAAGGGAGCTACAAATTTGACTCCAAACAAGCTAATACATATAATTGTTTATTTAATGTCTAGTATCTACAACTGCTCCATTCTAGTAATGCCTTCACTTTTGCACTTATTCAAGTAGTCCAATGTCAATCATAGGCTAATTCTATGTTCACCGGTAACCAAAATATTTAGTGAACAACTGCTGACTATGAAACCAACAAAATGTTGCTCTTCATATAGAAAAGCCTACCTATTTCTTCCGCCTATTGTATACAATGTGTTTAAAAGGCTTTGACAATAATGGCTAAGCTGCTGTATATCTACTCATGTTCATCACTGGTTAAGCTTCCGACTACTGCACAACAAAGTATGCCACTGAAGAGCTCCCGATCCCCTCAAAATGAAAATGCATGCAAGATGAATAAATTGGCAAGGAGAAATCTACAGGAACTGAATTGATAAAATGAAAACATAACAAACTCCATTCAAAAGAAAAACATGAATAATCTACGTTATGTACTAAATTCATTAATCAAGCTTTCATAAATGAATGCACATGAATTAACAAAGTGCAGAGTCCTTATTAGGTTCTATCCAAAGTGTGATAAGATGTGATCATAGTTAGACTTGGCGGAGGATAAACTAAAGGGGCAAACATAAGATTGTTTGTTAAATTATAAATAGTTGGACAAATGGTAAGAGCAACAAACTGCACATAAACATCAAAGACAATTCACAAACGTATCCACAAAAATAACGCCGTGTGGTCTTCACCCATTTAGCCAAATCACAACAAGAAGTAGAACGTCCAAGCATAAACTAAGTGCATTGTCCAAAGAGTGGTGGTTCGAAAGAGAACCTGTCCAGTGTCAAACAAATTGCAAATATATATGCCAAAGTCCCGCTGCAGCCATATTACATCTCGATCTGCTCCATGCATGACCTAATTAAGTATAGTGCCATCGTGATTATAAAAATCTTCCGCAATGTCAGAAATGCATAAATGTAAAAGCTTAAGTGTACCTTTTTCTTATTATGATCTTTGAAAACTTCTCTAAGATATGGACCAATGTGAATGCGAAGCTTCAGTGTATCTACAATAAAATCTTCAGTCCTTGTTGATATTTGCATCAGACAGGTCAATCCTTGAAAAGATCGATAGGAGTTATGTTCCAAATCAACCTATCCAAAAGTAAAACCAAGGTTTAACAACAAAGGGAGGAAGGTTAAATCAAATATAGTAATGCTGTCGCTGTAGGTATTAGATTTCATATGAGCTCCTAAAAAGAAGACCAAACACACAGCCTATAAGTTTGGGGAGAAAATAGGAACAAAAAAGTTATTTGCAAGTCAATACAGAAAACCATGTTAATGGTGATAAGAATACATCACAATCAGTTCAATATTCAGAAAGGAAAGTGGCACAATTGTAATAGCAAAATGTTATAGCCGACAAAAATTCAAGTACTAACCTTTCTTAAAAGCAAAAATGAAAGGAGTACAACATGAAGTTGGAGTAGGAAAGTTGACAATTGAAGAGCTCTGATGGTAAAAAAAAACAGTGTGGTGTGTAAACATCTAATTGGGGATTACTTGTAAAGTTTTTATCATGACTGATCAAGTTAAGCAAGATTAATGAAATGGGTTTGTTGTATTTAGATTAGTATCTAGCTACTGATCTTGCATTTGACCAAATAGAATGAGGAACAAGAACTTATGTTATGATCTGCAAATAACTGGGGGCAAATGCTGGGTTCAAGATAAGTTATTGATGTAGCACCAGCATATGATTCTCACTCATACACTTCTTCCGCTTCTGTTCCTTCAGGAGTAACAGAACTCCCGTTTTCAGTTTTCATTTTCTTCTGGTACAAAACTCTCCTCTTACTTGAAGTCCGATTTGGAACATATAATGCTCACATGTGTCCTAACTCAATGTCCATAATCAGAAACTAACAAGCAAATAAACTCAAGAAATATATATTGTTAAAAGGTATAAAAAAACTATTCAGGTGAGAAGGCGGGCACCAATCACCCACAGGAGGGACAAGCCTAAATAATTTAGACACTAAAGATACGCCGACTCCAAATATATGATATATATATATATATATATATATGGACTTATATGAACATATTATGGAAGAGGTAAAGGCTAGTAGAGAGTACCAGCACAACTAAAATTTGGTCTGAAATAGAGTGTGCAAAATCTTCAGAAAAACCTAAATTGTGCCAAAATCTGGGTAGGTATACAAAAAATTATGCTTGGCTGGGAATTTGTAATCAGTGTTTGTATTTGAGATTTGGATCTCTGTATTAGGGTTTTCAAAATTTTCCCAATATAGATTAGTGCTAGGGATCCCAAGTTCCCAACTATTGCATACTAGTATCCAGTTTTCATATCAGTTAAATCACAGACTAACCGATCACATGCTCGCCACTTATTAGGTCCGAAATTGACCGAAATTGTCTCATCACTAATATTTCACCAGAAACTGTGTGGGATTATGTTCCATAGTTAAATGATTAAGGCAATATTAGGGGGTTGATTTAGTATATTAGCGTTCTTGATAACCAAATGGATAAGCGGACATGTCTCAGATAAATATCCAAATATCCTTCGAGTAGCCCGTTAATTTTTAGAATCTTCAATAGTTGGATAAGCCAAGGGGCAGCAGCATACACACACATACGCACGCACATGAGCACACAAGCACACACACAAATATATATATATATATATCATATATGCAAAGGTCTTAAGATTCATAGCAATTTCAAATCAAGATATGGCATACATTACCTACTTAATAAGCAAACATTTTTGTGACGAGATATCTGTAAACATGACCGGCCATCAATTCTGGAAGTCACCATGTCTGATAAACCTTTATTTTTCTTCTTTAGGCTACTGTATTATTACACAGACAAACTATTTTTGGTGTCTTTCTATTGTAATTAACCAAATTCATGCAAATCTGTAAACATAACAAGCCATCAATTGTGGAAGTCTTTATGTCTTAACAGCCTTTTATTCTTTTCCTTTATGTCAATGAATGACTACACTGACAAAGGCCGTACTTACGTATCTCTTTCTTCTGTAATTAATTAAACAAATTTCAAGATCTTAGCAACAACAGTTAGAAAAATAATTCAGCACAACACAGAGATACACTGGAATCATGACTTTTGAAGAGAATGCCAAGTTGATCGAGCAACCAAAGCACATCAATGGGGCAGGTCTAGTTACCGCAAATTCGTCAACAGCCCGCAACTTAGCAGCCAACTCTTTCAAATCCTTGACCTCCTCCACAAACTTGAATGGTGTAGACTCTAGCGGAGGGGGTTTCAAAGGCCCAACATTGCCATCATCTTTATCAACAAAATCCAGGAAAGAAAAATTCTCCTGTGCAATTTGCAGAAAACAAATGACAACTAGCAGTATAAGAGACTTTATTATCGATTATGAACAAAAAACAAAAAAAATGATGTAACCATGGAAAAGAAGTAGAAAATTGCAGAACCTAAGTCATTAAATCCCTAAACTTCGCTGTTTCCGTTAAGAGCCAATCTTTTTCTTATAAAATTTAAGATTAAATCAAGTAAAATTCTGGCATACTTTACTTTTACTATAGATGATAAAATTTCTATTATTATCTACATTGATAATATCATGGATTCAAAATACACTTAGGCTTGGTTCACCAAGTCCATATATCATGATATTTTTATACGATCGATATTTGCATTTCGATCACGTAGTTAAATACTATCGTTGATTTTCATTGATACGAATTTACACTTTCCATCTACATACCCCTATACCTATATATATATATATATATATATATATCTTACACACTTTATTCCCTACCCAATAAAATTAATTTTTCCTTTTCAGCCTAATTAATGTCAGTGGGTTATTTACATATCTACCTCCTCGATTGTATCCCTTCTTTCGGCCAGGGAGGAGCCCCTCTCTCCCTCAGGGCG
>JAOTQG010111781.1:0-22309 GCA_025631175.1 Iris virginica
CACTTTCGGAGAGTGAGTTACACTCTCTCTATGGTTGTCTCTTGCAAAAAGCACATAGGTGCTTAATAGAATTTTCAAATTCCCACACCTACTATTCCAATTTGGTTCCAAAATTAGTCACTTTTTAAAATACTTTGATCTAATATTTAAAAAATTATAATTTATTTTCTTACATTAATTAAGTTTTTAATGATGGCTCACTTATTATTCTCACAAATTATTTTCTTATATAGTTCTTATAATAAATTAAAAAATATACTTTTAATATAAAATTATCATGTTTCATTTTATTATTAGGCTTAGTATTTGAACAAACTTTTTTAGTATTTGATGGCAATATGTATTAAGAGATGTATCTATACCAATTTATTGAAAAAAATACATTGTAAATAATAAGATAAAATTATTATTATGTATAATTTTTGAATAACAAATTTTATTTTTAAACTCCATTTCTTATTCATTGCAAATGACAAATCTTGAAAGTAAAACGTAGATCAAGTAACATAAAAGATATAAATAAAGACACATTCTTATTATAATATTTTTTTAAAAAAATATATACGCTCTTCACTCATTCTCTCTCACACATACACGCTTCACACCCTTTTTTTTTTTTTTTTAACAACGAAATAATTTTATTAGATAGAAATAACGTCAATTACATCATGAAGAAAAAAGGGAATGGATTCCCTCCAACAAACACAATCAGTCATTAAAACGAATTTACACCTTATCTCTCATACATAAACAACATCACACACATTCTTCACACATTTACACCCATAACACATAATCCCATAAATACTTTTTTCAAAATTTGAATGATTGAGAATAAAATAAATTTGTTACTATTCATTAGATCACATCAAAAATTATTATTCATTGGGTCATATCAAAAAAATATTATTCATTGGGTTACATTAAAAACCTTAACTTATTCTATAGATTCTACCTTCTCCGACAATTTAATGTATTTCACCTAGATAGAATAAACATAATACATGAGAAAAAAATAATTACATAATTATTTTAACTTTAACTTCATGGAAGAGAACTGAACTTTATGTACCCATATGTTTAAAGTAAAATAAGATGATACACCTGAAAACAAATAATTAAATATATCATAGTAACTTTTAATACAATATAACCAAAAAAAAAAACTGGTTCAAAATAAAAAATACTTGATTAAAATAAAATGATAAAATACATAAATTAAATTAAAATCAATTTTCAATGTAAAATGAAAAAATATAGTTAAGATGAATGTGACTATTTCAATTAAAAATTGTTAAATATTTTGCTAATAATACCTCATAAAATAAATTGATGGATATGATATAATTATAAGTAATGTGATGTCTTAGTAAATATTTGCAAATATTTTTATTATGAATAAGAGAAACCAAAAAAAAAAAACATTTTTGTGGATGAAAATTTTGAAGAAGGATAGGATAATGAGCTTGGATAAAATGGAGGACACATATTAATGTTATTTTTGTAATAGTACATTAACTCATTTCGTTTTTATATAACAATTTAAAAATATATATAGAAAACACTTGGTGGGAACAAAAAGAAAAAAATGTGAAAAAATATAATAATTTCTCACAAAACAGTGTAACCGTACTTAACCTTAAAATTTGACAAAGTCGACGAAAATACGATTTTATTTTTACCTAGAAGTTTCGACAGACCTAAGGGAATTGTGCCATATAATTACATTCATTGCTCAGACTTTTTGTTGCTGTAGTAAATAAGAAAAAAATAAAAATTAATGTGGATTATGTAATTTTTGATAATATTGTAAAAAGAAATAAAAATAAAGTGATGTTAAACACTCATAAATTTTAGGTATAAAAAGTGTTCATATGATAGTGATTGATGGTCAAACTAGTGTTAGAATTTATAAATTACTTGCTTTATTTCAAAATAAATATTTAAATTTTTTTTACAATACATCACCATTATAAACACTTATTTAAAATTTTAAAATTTTAATATCTAAATATTTTATGAATTGTTTGTGTTCGGACATACCAATTCATAAGGATATACACACACACACACACAAAAAAAAAAAAAAAAAAAAAAAGGAAAAGAAAAGCAAAGCCCAAAATCTAATACTCAGAAAGAGAAGCTGAGTGAGCACTGCTGTCGAAGTAAGATTTTGCCAGAACAAACTACCAGAACCTTCATTACCGTTGGCGAAACCCAGCCTCTCTTTGTAACCGCAATCTCTCTCAGTTCTCTTCTAAGTTCAAAATCTCTGCCCTATCGCCGTCGTATTGATAAAGTGTTCGCGCACAATTCAAAACCGATCGAGGTGTAAGTTAGAGCCATGGCCGGGGCGGCGGTATCTAGGGCGCCGGCGCCGGGAATGGATAATTCCGGCGCTGCTAATCCCCTGACGCCTTCGTACGTTAACTCCTTCCGCATCTCCGCCGTCGCCGACCGGTTGTTCACGCACCTCCGCACTGGAACCAAAGACAGCATCGAGTTCTTCAATCTCTGCCTCTCACTTGCCAGGTCGAAAATTGGTCTCTCATTTGTTATCCCCATCCATCGTTTTCCAAGCGTGTAGCTGATAACTCTGTGTTTGTTGTGCATGCACGTTTTAAAATTATGGTGAAATCGGTGGACCTAAATCTAATTATGAGTTGAAACTCAATTCCTTTCCACCACCGAACGTGACATACCCATTTACTTAGTGCTAATTTATCGTTGGCTGTTGCATCATGTTACCGCGTCCATGTGAATTAATAGGTTTTTTTTGAATCAAAAATCAGATTGGAGCGGAATTCATTAACTTACAATTGGATCCATAACATTATTTAGTTATGAAACGAGTGCTCATTTACAGCATTAATTTGGTAATGAACATGTAATGGTATATGCCTACTGTTAATTTCTGATATTCTGTTCTAACGAGATGTTTCGGTCCATGCGAATTATCGATAGAGATTAACAGCAGAATTTGAGAAATTTACAGCTGAATTTGTAGCAAATACTTACTAGGAAATGAGAGTTTATTTTCTGCGTTAAACTTGTCATAAAATGAATGGTGCTTGTAGCTTCGAATCGATCAATATGAATATGAATTAATTAAAAGAAAGTCAAATACTTCGCGGCAATAAAAACTTTTTCACTTGTTTTCGGATTGAGGTAGTATTAGTATCAGTTGATGCTTATTTTGCAGGTTTTCCTTTATTGTACATGCAATATGCATGGTACATTAGGTGAATCATCAAAAAAATATTGTTATTCCCTAGTGTGTAAATATCTCAAAATTGCTACTTCCTTGATAATGTTTCACTTGTTCGGATGAAGACAATGTGAAGAAAGACGCTTCTTTTTCTTTCTTTTTCTAATGTGTGGGTGGAAATTCCGTCTACTAGAAACGACTACTAAATGCACTTCTATCTAACTGTGTACATTTGTTGGGATACTCAAATTACAATCTATATTCATACATAGATATTTCACAAAAAATGAGAGTAAGAATTAGTTGGAGTGTTAATTTAATGCAAAATTTGAACTCAGGTTAAATAAATGGTTTATTACTTTATTATGTGACTTGAACGTAAAACAAACATTTGCACGTATGCTAGAAGTGGTTGCATAAATGGTTTAGATTTTATATAATGGTTTACATGTAGCGAAAGTCTGACATAGTTGGAAATTCTTGAATGGATTCAGATTTAGCATAACCATTAGTTGACTATATATTCGCATTGAAGAGTAAAGGGGGTGGAGCCGAAGGAACTGCCTAAGTGAGCTGTTTAGTCATTCTCAAGGCTGAAAGAACCGTTACATTGAGCTCAACCTCATCTCGTACAGATAATGCCGGAGACTTACATGAGCTGATACCTAGACTATTTATGAATTAAGTTCAATATTGTTGCCCTAGTTATATATCAAGGGCCTGCTAACTAGTGCCGCGCATAGACCATGTATCTTATAAGCTGTTCCCAACCAAGGTAGATAGATATATTGGTTTTGCGAATTTCAGAAAACAGAAGAAGAGAAGATGAGAGAGAAGGAGAAACACACAATTGGCTAAAACCACCACTCAAATATAATATCAACTTTGAATATGTTTGAAGCATTACAACTCTATTTATAGGCCTAAACTATCCTCCTAATAGTACTAGGACTAAGACATAATTAAACTAGTACGGCACGGAATAGGAAAACAACTACTTACTATAATTAAACTAATACGACACGGAATAGGAGACAACTAATTACTAAATAATATAACTTTCCTAATTCATAAAGGAACTAAATAATACTAACAATAATCCTGATCTACCAAGGACACTTACTAATGGACCAAAATGCCTTGGGCCTTGGCTTAGTGAGTACTTGTCCTGCATCAGAGAGGGAGAGGGAAGGGAGAGGCTGAATATCATTACTATGCTCCAGTTTGATCCGTATCTTTCAGCCCTCCACTATTTCATAGATAGCACGCCAGGAAATTCTATGTTGTTTTATCGCATATTCCTTGATTTATCCAGGTTCTTCTACCTCGATTTTCTTATATAGAAGATTATAGATTTATGTCTTTACCAGCTAGATTTTCCTTCCTTTTTGTGGTTTTGCCTGAGCCGATTTTCAATCGCGATGTTTTCAGTGTTCATTTTTCTTGTATGCAGATAATTATTGACAATGCCAGACCCAAGGTTTAGTCTTTGGAAAAATGGAGGGGGAGATCTCTCTCTCTCTCTCTCTATATATATATATATATGTATTTATGCATTTATATGTATATCTACATACATATACATATGTATATATATATCTACAGATATATGTATTTTTGCTCATATGCGTGCGTGTGTGGGACAATTGGGGTCGAGCGTACTAGACATTTGATTTAGTGGGGTTCTATTTTTTCGAGAAGGGGGGCTCATGGCCCTTCCCCCCCCCCCCCCAATTGCTCTGTAGTTTCCGCAAGGGTTGATTGGTTGAGCATATGGTTGTAAATGTGGGAACCATTTAAACAATTTGCATCGAGGGGTTGGTAAGAGGTGTCTTCAATTTATGCGAAGCCTGAATTATATTGGTATTGTTTCCCTCGACATATTTTACTTGTTTGTCTCAGTTCTGGTCCTAAACTGATAAACGAATAGTGCGCCATTCTGCAAAATAATGGCCTGGATATGCCATATGAAGGGATTTGGTTATTGCTCTATATATTACTCATTGAAATGGAAAGGGCCTATTAACAGAACCTTCTATTTGATGCTTGGTTTCTTCCCTAGTTAAGTTTTCTGATCATGCTTTACATTTCACTTGCATTTCAGACCTTAAGCTACTCTTTATTGCAGAATAATATTGTATTTGGGGCCTTAGTGATGCTTGTGTCCCTATTTTTGAGTCTTGCAAGGCTAGACATACTGACATAGTTGAAATCTGAGGGTTATAATCGTTTGAAGAATGATATTATCGCTCATACTTCTATTTGTTTTCTCCTTCTTTATATATTTATTCATTTACTCATTTTTGACTTGGACATCTGATGTATGGTTCAGTTAGCGGATTCACTTTTTCTTATAATAGTATAGTTGTATTGGATTTTGTGAAATGAAAATGACTCAACTAATTTTTGAAAGTGATTACTTGTGTTGCAAAATGTAAAGACTAGAAGTGCTACGATTAATAATGCTTTACAAAGAAGAGCGGACATAGCTCAACATCATCTTACTTACAAGCATTCTTAACCACTCAGATAGGAGCGGAGGGTCTTGTTAAAGGCTATCAAAACCACCTATCTCCACATTGGTATGATATTGGCCACTTTGGACCTAAACCCTCATGGATTTTCTCTTGGGCTCTAACCAAAAGGCCTCTTCCAACGGAGATATTTATCCATCCTTATATACCCATGATCCTCCCCACTTCTAACCAATATGGGACTTTGGTAGTATATCCAACAATCCTCCCCCCGAACAAAGGACCACCGGGCCTCCCCTCACATGATTATCCATCCGCCACTCTCTACAACCAGGATTTTCCACTCTAATGCGTTTCTGCACACGCCTTACATAGAGTACCAACTGTCTCGAGAGCTTGCTCTTTTCAGATCAACTCCTCTTCACTGTGTTGGGACCAGGACACGTCCGTGAAGAATCCGGAGCAATAGAGCTTATCCATGGATTACATCGTGATCTAGCTGGGGCCCACCGCATTCGTTTGGCATTCCGAGGATTCATACCTTGTTAAGGCTGTGGACACCACCTATATCCACATTGGTATGATAGTGTCCACTTTTGGCCTAAGCCCTCATGGACTTGTTCTTGGGCTCTACCCAAAAGGCGTCACTCCAATGGAGATATTTATCCATCCTTATATACCCATGATCCTCCCCACTTCTAGCGAACGTGGGACTTTGGTCGTATACCCAGCAGGTCTAATATTGCAGGTTTATGTATTTCAGTAAAATACCTGAAGTAGCAGAGCTTCGGGTAAACATAGTACTTGAGGCTGTTGTGATCATATCCTGGAAATCTTTTTTCAATCAACACACCTTAATTATGCTCCTTAATGTCTAATCAATTGGATCCCTTATAACAATTAAGGATAACTAGCCAGTTTCTGTTTTGGTTTGCCGCTCATTTTTTGATCACCACAAGATTCTTCAGAAACTTCCACCAATTATTCTCTCCATTGTCATGTTCTCTTTCTTCTCTTTGTTTAGATTTAAGTTTATTCACACTGGTATGCCGTTTACAATGAGGCGGTCTCTCAAGCTTTCACTATTCTATGCATGTATTTCCACTTTAGTTTTCTTCCATCCATAAATTGAATGGACATCTACTTTGTTTACATAGTCAGTTTCAGTTTTACTGAGCACATTTAAGTTCATAATTACAGAGGCATCGACTATGCTGTTGCAAACAATGATATACCTAGCAGAGCTCCAGATCTACCCTTGTTATTAAAGCAGGTAACTCCCATCAGTTATTTTAAATGTCAGATTATTTAGTTTCTCCCTCCTTTCCGCCGTCTGTTTGTTTGCATGTTGACCTTCAAAATAACAATGTTACGACTGCAGCATGTTCTAGTGTATATCAAAAAAGTTAATGTCCAGCACCTGATAGAGAACTTCCTTGTTTTGATAATTCTAAAGCATCTTCTAAACAAGACTTGGGCATTCTGGGCCCTTTATTGACCAATTTTTATCTGTATTTCTAGGATTTGTAGTTGAAAAAATCTGACTCAGTCTTTCGGTGTTCTACTCTCAACTGCGCTAAAAACCGCTTAGAAAGAGCAAAAACCGGGCTAAATACAAACGGAAATTATTTGTATTTGAACTTTTCTTCCTCTTTTTCTTCTCGTCAAGCTACAGTTATATCGTAGTTCATGATCCCTTATCATCTTCCATCTATTGCTTGTTTGTTGGCGAGTGTTCTTTCATTTCTTGCTTATTGACTGGTGATTGTACTCAATGGTGTTCATTTTGAATAAAAGATTCTCTAGGTCAGTATATCAGATGAATGAGATGGTTTCAATGCCAAAGCAAAAATATTAATTCTCAAAGGCATCCAATACAACCCTACTCTGTTATGAGTTCTGTAATCATGTTGCTGGTAGATTGTGATAGGGTAGCTACAGAGAACTCCACGAGCTTCTATTTGTCGAAGAATCAATGTGGTTCTGAATGCGACAATCTCTGCAAATGATTTGCTAAATTATTTCTACTCCATGTGCGTAGAGACTCTGAAGGATATAAGTCGGTAACTGGTAGTGTCTAATATGGTGGCAAAGGGCCATAACTTCTGCTTTGTGGATTTCAATTGCATGATGTTTTTTATTGCTGCTTTTGACGATCTCAATATACTCGCAATAGTTGAACTGTCATAGAATAAGATTTGGAGCATTCAGTTTGGAGTTTACCAACTAGCATGTATAGCTTTGACATGCTTCTGCCTAACTGGAAGTTCAAACGGGCTATATTCTGATCTCCTTATGAAGGAAAAACTTTCGGTCTTATCGTATTCAAGGAGGGGGGGGGGGAACTGTTTTCCTGTATGGACAACTGAGATGGTGTTAAGTTAGCATAACTTGGATGTGCCTTGAATTGTCTTGAGAATTTGTATTACGTTAGTACTTATAAGACAAATATATGGTATCTGCTAGTCTCTGGCTCTTATTGCCATCGTTGTGCTAAGCTGCCAACAGGTAATTTGGCATCTCAAGTGATTATGACTTGAGATTTAAGATTCTTATTGATCTACCTCATGATTTTAGAACAGTTTAGTGATTTTCATTTAGAATGGCTCGAAGTTTCCCTTAACTGTTCTTTGTCACTCCATGTCTAGTTTCTAACCGTGCTCCTTAAGCTGTTATTATTTATCCTACTCTTTATCAGATATTCTGTATTCACCGTATTTTCTTAAGAAATAGTACCTATCAGATTTTTTTTACTATTTGGCATTCTTCTATCTTATGGTACATGTGGTTCTAATTTTATCATTCTATGATCAGGTGTGTCAACGTAAAAATGAACCCTTACTGCAAGCAGCTATCATGGTGTTGATGATTTCCGTAAAGGTACTTGTGCATCAACATTCCCCCGTACCTGGGACCAAATACATACTGCTGGATCATTTGACCCATGCCAAGTATAACTTGGACGTCTGGCATTCTCCGTCAACCTTTTACCTTTCTAGAGGAGTCAATACTGAGTTACATTGCAAATTGCAAATTGCATATGTCGTAATATTGTCATGTTGTTGATGTCCCACAGTTAGGCTTTGATCTATTTCTAAAAACAAAGGCCTCAATGTCCTATTAGTCTTAGCCTGATCATAGGATGTGTTACTGTCTGTTCTTTCTAGGGAGCAAGGTAGCCTCTGAAAATGAAAGAAAAACCCTAAGAGTTGATGTACTTTAGGGAAAGTAGTTTGCAGTTTTATCTATTTTAGCAGAAATATGCTTTATCTTTTAGGAGAGTCGATGCAGATGAGGAATTGACCAGTCAGTAGATAAAGGGAAGCAAAGACTAAAGGTAAAGAGGATGATGAGTGCACTCACTTAAAACTACATTTGAACTGGCTTGTGGTTACGTGTCTCATGATTTTGTATGTTGTTTGTTGCATCATGTCAACATCATTGATCTTAGTGTCATTCTGCAGGAAATTTGAGTTTGTTGCTAATGGTGAATGCAACACTAGATTAACGCACATAACATCTGTCATTTCTCAGTATATACACTTCTTCCTCTTAATGTTCTGATGATATGTTTTCCCTTTTCTGGCTTTTCTCTATATCCCAGCCAATCTCTCATCTGCTATAAAACCACTGCACATTCCATATGTACTTCTTATTAAAGCTGTATGTTTCTCTTTGTTTCTTTTTGATAGAATGCTTGTAAAAATGGATGGTTTACAGATAAGGATGACAAAGAACTTCACATTCTTTCAAATGAGGTTTGTAAATAATTTCTTCAGTTTCATTTCTCTTTGTTTCTGGTTGTGTTATGGAGTTTTTGTTACTATTTATAATGCATCCTTAATGCTTCTACTGGATTATTGTAGATAGAAAGCAACTTCTGCAGCGTAAGAGATATGAACACTGAAGAGAGTAGTTTTCTTCCCACCATAGGAACAATTATGGCAAGGTAGTGAGCATCTCTTGCTCTGTTCTGCACACCATATTTTCAGTTATTATTCAACGTTAAGCTTTGTTCAGATGGTTTTACACTTTTTTAACTTCAGCTTCCTATCTGAATTGGTGAATAGATGTGATCCTCTTTGCGTTGTAAATATAGGTTGTTTGATTAAGTGGCCTATTATAGTGACATATAGTTTCAAATATTATGTGCTTGGGGTTCAAGCTGAAAAAAGGAGGACAAACCCTCCAACCCAAGATATGAGGTACCTTCCTCTTCAGTTTGTCCTGGAAAGAGTGGTACATTCCCGCTTTAGAAAGTTTTATGTAGCATAATAATGACTTTAATACCTATTGACATTTGTGATGAGAGAAGCCAAGTCAAATCAACTAAAGCAAGTTTAAAATGTGCCCATGCAATGGCATGTTATTTCTAGTTAAATGGGATTTTCAACCATTTTTAAAATTTCGTGTTAGAAGTTAAAGCATATATCTTTTCGGATGGACTTTGAGGGAGAAATACTCTTTGAGGCCTCATTCCACTTTCAACCATAGATGTCTTGTTCTCTCAATCTTGCTCTAGCTTTAACCATGGTCAACTTCGAATACTCCAACTTGGTTACTATATGATATTCAAGTGTCAATTACCGAATTTACCGGTGATCCAGGGAGGCTGCATGCGGCAGATCATCATTTTTAATGTTGTTCTTTAAATATAAGAGTCCTGTCTACAGGTCTGGTCAACGCATTGATATATCTAGTCATGAAACTGGCCATCTGATACAATCAATGGAAGACAATCCCATAACAGTTGCATGTTTGTATTAGCTGTTTCCATCCTTGTGTTATGGGTAACATCTTCTGACAGCTTCTACTTGTTAATTCTGTGTTGTACATTAACTGTGCAGCTCAGGATTACCTGCTACCAGAGAAGCTTAGGCTGCTTCCTATATAGCTTATAGCCAACTTATGTCTTGTCTGATCCCCACATGTGCTGATAAGCATAAAATGAATATAGTTTTGAATAAATGTAAAAGAGGAAGACTTCAATTGTGATCTGATTAAACCAGAGCACTAATACACTCTAAATGGTATATTAGGTTACAAGGCAAAAACTTAATGAGAAATGGACTAATTGGGTTTAGCATTTGTATCACTCATCCTTCCATGTGAATCCCTTTATCTGTGAAGACATAAAATGAATCGACCATGTACAGTGCTAACCAGAACAAAATATGGTCCTATTGAAGCAATAAATAGTCAATGCAAGTGGAAAGACTTGAACGGGGGCTAAAAAAAAAGGAAAAAGTTTAGTGGTTAGATAGTGGGTTGAATAGCATTCTCATGCTCCAGCAAATAATTGGATGTTGTGAAATAAATTACATAGTAAACGTCACCAGAGATTAAATCTCAAAGTTTGATGATTGTTAGGACATGCATCACTGCCTCATTTTCCGTTTCTCTTATCTGCTTTTTAGCTGCTCGAGTTTTCAATGAAATCGAATTTCCAGAAGGTCTGGTGAAAGAAAACTTAACGAAACCCGAAGTATGGTGTTGAGTTAGGATCCTGCAATAACACAATAATTGAGTGATATGAGACAATTCTTTACTCTTCCTTTTTCCAGATTTTATCCTCGAATGAGAATGAGTCAGATACTTGCTTTTCTTGAAGTAAAGGTAGGTTTGTTTTTATTTCAATCTATTTTCAAATTTTGTATCTAGTTATCTCGAGATGCTAGACTACTAAGTTATGCTTTTGTTTGACCATAGCCGGGTTATGGAGCATTTGTTAAGGACTTCCGGATTCTGAAGAATGGGATTTCTTGCAAGGAAGATAAAATTGTAAGTATTTCTTTGACCATATCGTGTTTGCTCAAGCAAATTCCTTGTAGTTCGATTACTTGATATGGTGAGATGGTAGCGGATCAGAATTTGAAGGGCTTTTCATGTATTTTAGATGTCTACAGTAAATTTTAAATCTGTCATATGTCTATGGATTTTCAGTCACCCTGCTAGTATTAAAGTCATCTGATCTTTCCCACTGGAGGAATCTGTAAGCACTAGATTCTTTCAAGAGCTTGCTCTGGAGATAGCTGATGGTTATGAAATGTATACGGATTGGGGACTCTCCCGAGCTTTCTCGATCAACAAAGCAGTCCAGTTTTCCCTCTACCATCTAAGATGTGTATCGTATCCGTTCCTCTCTATCTCCTGGATCAAGCTTTTCTTTTTGGTCGACAACATTTTTTTATTTTTATTTCACCGTTTATGAGGCTCCTTAGAAGTAGTGCGGTGCCCGTGGAGCTACAAGTCCTTGACCTCCTTTATTAAGTTAGTTCTGCTTCAAGTGTTGGAAGAGCGATAGAAGGGTAGTTTAAGACCTTAGATAAGATATATTGCACTAGGCCTGGCAAGATGGGTCAAATGACTCAAATCAACCCACTCTAACCTCTTTAAAGCTCAATCCAACCTAACCCATTTGATAACAAATGTGTGTATTCGTATGTGTAAAAAATATGTTTTAGTGTTAAAGAGTATCCAACAGGTTGACTCGGGTTTAACCCAATCCATTTATTACCAAATCCATTTGACCGGTTAATTGAGTTATAATAGGTTGAACCCATTACAACCTGTTATTTGCTTTAACTCAACCCAACTGAACTCATTGGACCTATTTTGCCAGGCCTAGATTGCACTCAAAACAGTTCAGTTGTGGCTATAGCAAAAGAACATGGTCTTACACTTCAATAGAACCTTTATCCTGCAATAGAAATACAGGGCCATCAATTGCTGCTGAGTGAAGAGTTCGTGGATGTACCCGATTTACGACACGAGGTTCAATCCTTTTGCTATCCATTGAGAAATCCCTCCTTTGTTAATCATGTTTGCCTTCTTTCCGAAACTTATGCTGTCATCTTGTGGAAGAGGAATATAATTTATGTTTCTCTTTCTAATTGACTGCATCCTTGTCCAATGCAATGGCTTGTGCTTAGTTGAGGGGCGCTGCCTTCTACCTTAAATGATGAATAATTTCACTGACTATGGAATAGAGGGTAAAGGGAAGTGAAGAAATTATCTTAACTTTGATATTTCCTAGTTGCAACTTTATGAGCCTCTAAGTCAAGGCCTTTGCTGCTCAACAACAACAACAAAGCATTAATCCAATCACTTGAGGTCGACTACATGAATCATTTTCCGTAATTCTCCAATGCCAAGTCATTATCCAGACCGCAGTCTCTCATGTCGTTATGTATTGCCGATGTCCATGTTAACTTTGGCCTAGCCCTACGCGTAGCTTGATTGAGACTAATATGTTCACACTTTCTAACCGGAACACTAAGGGGCCTACGTTGTACATGACAAAACCAGGCAGTTCTCTCTCATTCTCTCTACTATGGGAGTTACTTTTACCGTTTCTCGTATTTGTTCATTATGAATCTTATCTTTTCTAGTTTTAGCGAGCATCCATCGAAGCATCCACATCCACACGACACTCATCTTGTTAGTATGTTTCTTCTTAGTAGCCCAACACTCGGTTCCGTACAATAGCGCATGCCTAACAGCTATATTTTATTTTATTTTCCTTAAGATTTACAGAATACGACGATCACATAACACTCGGATACAATATTCCTTTATATTATGTACCGAAATATTTGCTTTTGAAGTATTTCTTCTCCATCTAGCTTAACTTTCACTTCACTAATACTCCTCTTACCACTAAAGTTGCAAGCCATATACTCTATTTTGCTCCTACTTAATTTAAATCCTTTGACTTCTAAACTTCTCTCAATTTTTCTAATTTATCATCAACCCCATTCTTTGTTTCATCGATAAGGACAATGTCATCGGCAAATAGCATGTACCAAGGTATATCATCTTGTAGATGTCTAGTTAGTCCATCCATGACTAAGGCAAAAAGGTACGGACTTAAGGCTAATCCTTGGTGTAGTCCTATAGTGATTGGAAACTCGCATGTCTCTCTTGTCATGGTTCTAACTAACGTCGATGCCCCATAATACAATCCTTAATAACCTCAATATATCTCACTTTAACCCTTTCTCTTCTAGGATTGACCAAAATTACCTCTCTAGAGACTCTATCTTAGTATACCTCATTTTATTCTTTGCTGCTCAAGATTTAGAATATATTTTCTAGCCTTGCACATATTTGAGAAATGCTTGCTTTTGTATTCCATACTTTCTTCTACTTCTGAGATGTGATTCATCATTTGACTCGTCATTAACAGGTAATTACACCTGAATACATGAAACCTAGCCATTGCATGCAAGTTATTCACTTAAGAACACAGTTTGACTTTCTCCAGTCTGTTTTTAAACTTTTTTTTCCTTTAATTTTAAGCTGTCTACATGCTTAAACATTCCACAGTCCATATTGTCTTCCCGTACTATTCTTTTCTCGTAGTCAAAATTTCAAGCTCAATTAGATGTTTTTTTAAATTAATATCTTCATCCATTCTCGATAGCAGCAGTCATTTCGGCTATAATCACCCTGGAAGAATGTTGTTTCTTAGTTACCCAATATTTTAAACTGCCTAAATGTAGGGTTGAAGTTTTCCTCCAGAAATTGATTTTTAGTCCTATGGGAATACTTGATTACATTTACGTGAAACACCGGATGCAACTCCCTGTTTTTAGTCTACCTGTCTAAATTATACGACTCACGTAACCTCTCCCCTTGTTTACTATTGACCTTGTATAGCGAGATTGATTAGTTGGCTGACTATAACTTTTCTTCCATCTGTAGTCGTTTTGCGGCTAAAGTTGCAATAAAGATACTCTTTCTTTTTCTTTTTCCTTTACGCTTTTAGAATCTTCTCGAGCCACTCCATCTTTTCTAGTTTTTCATCCCTTCCGTGTTTAATCAATTACGGTGCTAGTTGCGAACAACAAGCATCACAGTATGTCCAACACCCAGTCTCTTCTTCCACAGGGAGGATGGGGAGGGAAAGAGGAAGTGGTTAGAGAGAAACATGGGGGGGGGGGGGAGGAGGGCGGTACGGACCGAGGGGATAATAGTGGAAGCAGTTCCTACATTTAACCAAACACACGAGGTTACTTAGCTTAGGTCTTAACAAATTTCCACTACTTTCGAATTACACTTTTTTGGTGCTCTGCTGTCTACACAGCAAAAGTTTGGCAAGTTGCCCTTGGCAAATATAATATTTTTCTGGTATGATTACATCCTCAACCTTCCATTTTGTTTCTTTTATGCTAAAATCGCTGCCTGACCATGCACCCGCTCTAGGGAGGCCATAAGTCAGTTCAGTTAGATACTTGACTTATTTCTTCATGATATGCTCCACTCTTCTTAATTTCTCTTAGTAATTTCCTTGTGTATGTAAGATGCACAAAACTGTAATTCATTTGTTTACTTTCTCCATTTTCTATTCAGCATTTACTTGTCGCTCAAACAGATAATATAGAGACATCTTCGTGCATCATAAGTCCCCCACAAGTAAAGTACGTCTTTTATTTTTATCTTTACTCATGTTTTGATTAGTTGAAGTGTACCGAAGGTATTCTGACCATTTTTCTCTCACATTGAACTTCTAGCTTTCTGTTAAATGGCAAAGGAGTGGAAAGGAGAACCAATGTAAATATGGTTCGTGTACATTACCTTTTTGGCTATTAAAGTTGGTACATATTTAGCACAGGTCATGTCTGCAGTATGGTTTAGTGGACAATGTAACATTTTCATCTCATTGTATTCCCACCAGGACACTGGACCACAGATTCCAACAATCGTAACACATATGCTTAAATATGGAACCAATCTTCTTCAAGCTGTGGGTCAATTTAATGGTATAGTATGACAGACCAGTGTCTATCACTTCTTTTCTATTTTATATTTATCCTCCCCCTGACACCATTTCTAAATCGTTATGTAGGGAATTATATAATAGTTGTTGCCTTTATGAGTATGAAGTCGACATCTGATGGTCCTACGCTTCTAGATTACGATCAGCCTGCTGTAAATGCACTTGATTCAGGTTTATACCTATGACATCTACAGGAAAAGTTAACATATCAGGCACCTTCTTATTTCTCTTCCGAACGTTCTCTTTCTGTTGGGGAAAGGGGAGGCATAATTTAATACCATTGTGCTACGCGTTTGTGACTTTTGCTAATGCTCTTAGTTGTTTTCATGATAGATAGCGAGATAATCGAGGGCCCATCTCGAATATCTTTAAATTGTCCGATAAGGTATGACATCAAGTTCGTTAATTTTTTATTTATTTATAAAGTTAGCAGAATTGTACATTTTCAATTCCTTGATGCACATTATTTTCACGTGCATGTGGAGTGTGGCCATCTAACTTGATCTGTATTCATTTAATTGTTCAGTAAAGTTCTTTATCTTTAGTTTTTGAAGGCATCCTCAATGATGTTATAGCTGTTATTATCTAGTACACATTCTTCTAGAGGAATTTGGAAATCTATGAAACTACTAAAGTTGACTGTGCCAACGCTATCATTTAGTTCTAGTAAATATACATGTCTTAGACTCTTTTAAGCTTAAGATGGTTTCCGGATTCTTGTTGCCCACCTATCCGGCCTGAAAGTATCAGCTGGGTTCCTTCCAGTTCTTCTATCTTATGGTGCTAGTTTCCTGATCCGCATTTTCGGTGCCTTACCCACTGTCACCAGTTTGTTTCCTAGTCGTTCACTCCTGATACCAATGCTACTCATTTGACAGCAAAGATTGGAACATAAAATTAATATTTACTCCCTTGCATCCTTCTTAGCACACTAAACATGCCTGTGTATCCTAGCACAAATAATGTAATTCTATTCTATTCAATAGGTAATATCCCGCCACTGATTCCAGCAAGCCAGGGCAAAATATAGCTGATTTGAGTTACAAGTTAACTTTCTTTTGGAAGTTACTCTTCTCTTTTTTTTGACTTCTGGATATTTGGTCCGTCCTCATAACTATTTTTGATTCATCAAAAGAATTCTGCGGTGCTCATGAGTGTTCCTTAGTAATAGAAAGCTAAGAAATGCAAAGCATGATTATGCCGAGCTGGGTGCAGTATAGCTATATGGATGACTACTGAATCCAGATTCAGCTTTTTTGCCTTGGTGACACTCCTTTGCCTTGGTGACACTCCTTTGCAGTTCCTGTTGAATTGAACTTGATAAGCTGTTTTCGTATTCAATTCCTTGAAGGAGGTCAAGAAAGTAAATGTTGTTTTCATGCAGTATTTTCAATCTGTGACTAGCTCACACGTGGAGAGTTAAATAAAGACGCCTCAACGGGGGCATCACAAACCGAATAGGGTGCCAACACTGTGCACTCACTAATTCACAATAATGCGGATAACAAATACACCCGGAATGACTTGAACCAAGACCTTGCCAAGGGTCGTATCGATTGGTTGAAAGGCGTAAAAGAGAACGTTGAAAGCTTAAGCTGTTAGATAGGGACCCAGCTACATATATCAAGCTAACTGAGACCAGACTACAATGGGTGGCAGTAGATAGTAATATATTCCCTTCATTCCACTTAAGGAGCCGTTTTTGAATATTAAGGGGCAATAATTGACATTATCACATTAATACTTGATACTCTCTCCATTTCACCCAAAGAGTTTGGTTTGATTAATAAAGATTTTAAACATTGTACTTTTACTACTTCGTATTTTCTATGAATTGTACTACACTTTTATACTTTTATCTATAATGTGCTGGAAAACTATCATATTTTGAACGTGAAAGAAACTGTTTGAGAACAAACTATTTATTGTTTAAATTTGATATTGGACTCTGAAAATGGAACATCCAAAAAGGGAATAGTGGACTCGTTGCTAGGATCGGAGGGAGTATATGTTTATTCCATTTTAGGAAATTTTTTATTTTCACCGTAGACCGTGATTTTTTACGTATTATTTACTGATGCAAATCTTTTCTCCTAAATGGTTGAAATGTTTATCAAAAATTGTTTTGATTTCTATACATGTTGAGCCTTAATTTCCAAGAAAGACTTATTGCAATTGTCAGTTGATTGGGCTATAACCGAACATACTACTTTTCGTTTATCGCAATGATCAAATTTTTCCGAGTAGTTTGGATTTGAAAAATTCCTAGTTAAGTCTGACAATCAAACAGAGAAGGGTTTTTGGTTGTTGAAAGCCTTGACCTATTCGATTGGTTGTTATAACTTATAGTACATGATAGTATACCAATAGTGAAGTGGCTGTCATCGATGATGGACGGCACCAAGTGTCGAACTCCGAAAGTTTTAAAGTAGTTCTTAGGAGTTAGGTTTCATGATTTTCATTCTCAGGAAGAGCAGCAGCATTGGGGTGTGGGGGTACTATGAGCCATATAAAACCCTTTCTCCCCCACCCCCTTTCTTTCTCAATATTTATCATTCTCACTGATTTCACATTTATCTACATTGGCCACTCAACTTTCCTTTCTGGAATATATGATACAAATTGCATATGCATCCGGTATATACACAAGTGTCATCCAATTAAATAAATCTGCAGTCGCTATAATTGATTGGAACTTCGTGTTTTTTTGGCTGATGTTTTTGTTGGCTCTCAATCTTAAACAGCTTCCGGCGTATAAATACCCCTGTCAAAGGACATCTCTGCAAACATCTCCAGGTGAGTTCTCCTTGCTTTATAAGTTCCTGCAGGATAGAAATGTCGTTCAGTCTTATTACTGATAGTAACATCTCACTTAATTGTATATTATGGCTACCAGAAGAGGAAGTAAGATGTTGATGGTCCTAGGTGCCTAGGACCTAATGTTTGAGATGCTTTGATGTCATGTTTCATAAACTAGGTTTCCTATCTCAAGTGTAGTTCATTGTGTGGATCACAAAAGTCGTGCCTGTTGGATCACAGATTGTATCATTGTATGCAATGCAACAATTCTATTCACGTTATTGTAATTTCATAAGGATTTTAAGTTGCTCGACGTGAGAAGCATTTCTACTGAACTGATACTTTCCCTGACCATAGACAAGGACAAAAAAGTGTAACAACAAAAAGCTGAAGCGCACATGCACTAGTACATATTTGTTTTAAGTTTCGTTAAATAAAAATGAGGAAATTAGTAATATCTAGGAACGTTGCTGACAGATTCCTGAATTCATTTGATCTTTTGCTATTCAAAATATTGCTAAATTGAAAGGTCTACAAGAAGGCCAAGTCCTGGTTTGCAGTAAAAATATCTTAAACAAAACCTGTGCGCTCCTCAATGCAACTTCTAGTCGGTCTTCACATTCACAGGTTTTGTTCCTTTCCTTTTTTTTTTTTTTTTCTTTTTTGAAAATTTGGAGGGGACATGGACCTTACCACAACCCTTATTATTGTTTTGATTTGATAATTTTGTGGACATAAAAGGCATTGATCGATCATTAGTATTAAAAGATGTACCTAAAGCAGAAAGGATTCAGATAAAAACATAATGAAGCATGCTAATTATTTCTTTATCTTAGGAGTTTGTTGTTTTTTAGTCCGTGGAGGCAAATTATTAATAAATAATCAGATCCTTAGCGTGTTGTTGAAAGTATTTATACGCTGTTCCACAACAGCCATGGCTGCCCTAATTTGTCCCCATGCCATTGCATTTCTGCCCTTTTCTCTATTCCTAGTGCGTGTTTCTGTTTCTACTCGTCTTGACTGGTTTTGGTGATTGCACCTATTTCCCCTAGTCATCTGCAGACATTCTTCTCTAATAGATTGGAGTAAATCATGGTGAAGAATTGGGAGGTTGTGACATTGTGTCTGTGCAATAGATAATGCTGTGATGATTTGGTGGTTATGCTGATTTGGAGTTGAAGCTAGACCTTCCTCTTTCAGGTGGACTTTGAGAAAACCAACTTAGATTTCTTGAGAGGGTATGACAGTAATTTTTGTTGAAGCGGTGGCCAACTTAGATGTTTTTTGGTTACTAACTGAATCTTCTACTCCTTCCATCCCAAAAGAATACTCCCATTTGACAAGTAATGTCAGGCTTCTACTTCTTGATGTTTCATCTGAATCTCAAAGAAGTCATAGCTCAATTTATGAAATGGTACTATTTCTTTAAGACTGTAAAGTTTAGAAGAAGAGATGAGAAAGAGAAATGTGTACATTATTCTTATTCAAGACATAATAGGGTACTTATAGTTTACTATCCTATTCCTACACTCATACGGAATACCAAATCCTATACTAATACTCAATACCAAATCCTTTACTAATAAGGATATCAGGCCCAAGGCCCATACTATGTTACCCTTCAACAGGGACAAACAAAAATAGGCAGCGGGGCTAGTATTTACTGTAGGAAGGAGTTTTAGCATACTTCAATTTTCTATTTTATTGTGCAATCTCTTTACTTATGGTTTTAACTCAAACTGACTGCAAGCGAATTAACCCTCATTTAAAACTGAGCATCCACTTCCGTCCCTTTCTTATTTTAACATTATTTCATTGAATTTATTCCCGTATTTCTTGTGTTCTAATTTGTGTCTGCGTCAAATCCACCTCTTTGTGATTTTTGAAGTGCTTTGATTTCAATAACTTCATGGACATAAATTCAAGAAGACCATCTTGGCGATGTCCACATTGTAATCAATGTGTTTGCTTCACAGACATCCGTATTGATCAGAATATGGTTAAGGCAAGTAGCATCGGGTCGCCCTTTTTCTCATTTTTGTTTGAAACTCTATGCTTCTTATTATAGCAGTTGATATTTTGCCAGGTCCTGAGAGAGGTGGGAGAAAATGTTGTGGATGTGATAATCTCTGCTGATGGCACCTGGAAAGCTGTCACAGAGAGTAATGAGCATACAGATAAACCACATGACAAAACACCTACTGGGACTTTACAGCAACAATCTACAAGTTTCGCAAATGATATTGTTGATATATTGGACCTTACTGATGGAGATACTGAAATGGAAACATCTGGTAATCGTGACAATGAAGACAAGAAACCTTCTCATGGTACTCTCCATGTTCAATCAACTGTCAGTAATCCATCACTAAACCCAGGTACCAGTAATACAGGTGAGATTACCCGAAACCCTCCTATGCCCTCTGAAGATGGCTTTTGGCCAGGCGTTTATGTAACTCCGCGTGGAGTAGGGATATCCAATGGTAGATCAGATATCCATAATATTCCTGGAGGTGCTTCTGATTCCATGCCGACCAGTGCTATGCTCTCAACTGCATTGACTGATGTGACTTCTGCATCTCTTAATCGAGAACTTCAAACTTTTCAAAGTAATGGCCTTATTTTGAACTCTGGTGCACATAATCAAATTTCTGTTCCCAACAATATGCAGTTACAGCAGTTTGCTAATTCGAACAACAATGAGTATGGGAGATTCCCAAGTGTTGGAAGACAGGTACAGAGAACTCCTGTTGCAGTCCAGGCCCTTCCGGCTCAGACCTCTGCAGGTGTCTCTGGTAATACAGAGAGACAACAGAACTTTTCTAGATCTCATTTGAATTCGTCTCAGTTGTCACGCATGACCTCATCTTCATCACAACAGTACTTGGGGTCACAAGTAAGTCATTGTTTCTGTTTATCCTAAACTATTTTCTTCTCATATACTCGGTAACTATGTTGGTTGCTACTGAGACTAGGAATTCCAATACTCCCCATGTTCTGGGTAAAAGAACTTGCATGTTATGTTATTACCGTATTTGATCGATCCTTTTTCAGAATTTTAATCTAATTTTTTTATTATTTATACATTTTTCCTTTTCAAAAACATGATGTTTATCTTATGTGCCGCATGAGATAAGGAAACTTCATTTAGGTCAATTTAAAGAGAATATGCGGAAGGAACTGTATGGTCTTAGAAAGTTTTGACTTAGGTACCCTTTTTCATACATATAATTTTGATAAATTTACAGATAAGTGCTACTAAGTACTAATCTGTAAGTCTGCAAACATAACAGTATTTTCTTTGGTTTAGGATTCTTGAGCTGCTTTCATTTAGGAATATACACTATTTAGGAATTTTGCCTCGAGTACAATTATTATGGTAGAAACAGAGATTCTTGTAACATTTGCCCAAAATTTCCCTTGCACTTGGTTCTTCGTGGTATCCTTAATCCAATGAGAAAATAATAATGAATGAAGTAAAGCGATCCTCTATAAGCATGGTATTTGGCTTTGGAGAAAAAGCATTTCTCGCTTGCTGTAGCTGGCCTAACAACTGAACTCTGGTAATAGTTCAAACAGCACATCTAGTTCATTTTGTAACGCATCAATGAGAGCTCTAGTCTCGAGATACTTAATTTGACCCCCATCTAACAAATCTCTAGCTTCAGTTCTGGTTTGTGCACATTTAAAAATCCTTCTGCATAAATTCTTATTGCCTAACCATTTTTTCTCCTTTAACAGAGTTTGTAGACACTTCTATAGTAGTCATATCACCTAAGTTCAAGTACTTCAAGCCCCTTGATTGACAAACAATATAACTTAATTTCACTTGCCGGTTGACACCTATCATGTTCCTCGGTATTGCTTGTTCCTAGTTAAATCCATAGTTATTAAAGGCTCAAGGCGCAAAAGGTGTGCCCGGGGCCTAGGCGCAAGGCGGGCGCCCCCGAGCGACAAGGCTCACAAAGATGCTTAAAATTTACTAAAAAATTAATATAGTCATATACAACATCAACATAAGCAATATATTAAATTCAAGTAGTGAAT
>JAOTQG010111782.1:0-11774 GCA_025631175.1 Iris virginica
CTTTAATTTTAAATATCTTTTTAATTTAAATAGTGTGAAAAAATATAAAAATTAATTTAAAATTTTAAATATTTTGCTGTGTCCTCGGTGCACGGACTTTCACTAGTATTCTATATTAAACATCACATCAAATAATAAGAACTACCCTCTCTTTTTCTCTCTCTCTCTTTCTCTCCCCATCACTATTATGTAATTATTTAAATAGATAACTTAGGTTTCCATAAAAAATCAAACAAACCCAAAGTTAAAATCAAACAAAAACAAAACGATGCAACAAATCAACTATTCAAATATACCCTTAAACTCTCTTTCTTATTATAATTTATATAAATAACTGGCACTCCTTAGGAGTGTCACTTTACTTTAAAAGTGAATATAAATATTATAAATTATAAATATAACGTGATTACGTGAATATGAACGTAACATAATTATTTATTATGTGGTTCACATGCTATAAAAAGGTGAATGAAAGTCGTCGTTATATGGAGTGTCAAGAGTGCTCATTCACAAGAAGTTTGAAATATGCGTGCTCTACTACGTAAAATGCAGTTTTATAGTTTAGCTCAAATATTGTTAAAAATTATTCAAATCTTCTCCAATTTTTTTTTTCATCTTCCTTCGTCTCTCCCTCTTCCGGTACAAACCTCCCATCCTCTCTCTCTCTCTCTCTCTCTCTCTCTCTCTCTCTCTCCCATTTTTCGAATCTTGAGTTGATGGTGGGACTCTGGTACAGATCATTATAAACAACATTAGCAATCTCAAGACTGCCATTAAAGAGAAAAATAAAAGTCAAAATTGAGTTGACTGAATGAGAGGCACCTATGTGTATACCTTAATATACATAAGTACGTAATTTCATGTAAATTAATAATGATGTATATGAATGTATGTAGATGTTTATCTGAATGTTAATAAGTGTCTATCTTAATATATACATATATATATATGTTAATGTATCTAAGTTTGTATTGTAATGTTCATAAGTGTGTATTTGAATGTAAATATGTGTCTATCTTAATGTAAATAGCTGTGCATAAAGATGTACATAAATTTTAAATTCGCAATTAAATCAGGAAGCTCGAAATTAGAAATGCAAATAATAATATATATAAATTTACATAAATGTATATCAAAATGCACATGTTAAAATAAGATTAAATTTTTCGAATAATTTGAATTTTTCTACGATACATAAAATTACATAAATTGCAGATTCATAAATTTATAACTTTATGTGATGAATTAATCAGAAAACTCAAAATTAAAAATACAAATAATTATATTTAAATAGTTAAAATTTAAATAGAACTACGTGAACCACATAATAATACTTGAAGTAGAACATAACTTAATTCAATCACCTATTTATTAGCCTTTTTTATAATTAAGTAATATTTAGTAATCCGAATGTTACAGGTTATCTCAAAAGAGATGCATTTTTATTCTTAATCTAACTATTATATTATATATTTTTTTTAATTTAAGCACACTGCATTCTAAAATAAATGAATAAAAGTAAACTTTCATATATATATATATAATATTGATATTTTAAAGAATTTTATCATTTTATGATATAAGATATAATTATTAATTATAATACAATTTCGGTGGAATCGGAATTTAGATGAATTGTTGACGAATTTGATGACAGGGTGGAATAAAACCCAAATCCATTTACAGCCTTAAGAACCCTAATCCCCAAATAGATATTTAGGGCAAAATTGAGTAGATTAGCGCCTTAATCCCGTGTCATGCCTTAGAGCCCAGAAGTCTCTCATATTTTTTTTTTCCCTTAAAGCAAGAAAGTCTACTTGTATCTTGACTCAGAAGAAGAATTTCGAAGGGTTACAATAACCAGAATGGCTGTTTGTGCGCAGAAGAAGAAAAAGAGGAACGAAAATGGAGCAGAAGACAGAATCAGTAAGTTACCAGATGAACTAATTCATCTCATTTTCTCCTTCATGGCCACCAAATTTTGTGTTCAAACCTGCTTGCTGTCTACCAGATGGAAGAGTGTGTGGAGTTCCCTTCCCCATCTCACCTTCCACGCCAACGATTTCCGTCAAAAATGCAAGTTTTCCAAGTTTGTTAACAGCGTTTTCTCTTTCCGCAATGACGCTGCCAGCATTTCTACAATAAACTTGGATAGCAGCAGATGGGTGATTGAACTACCCCTATTCAGGAGGACTCTAAGGTACGGATTTTACCGCGGTATGCAGCATCTGGATATTAGAGTTGGGGGTCGTGGTTCTAGGCGAATTCTAATTCCTATATCCATATTTAGCTCCCAATCTTTGAAACGCCTCACACTTCAACTTCGCCGCCTAATTGGACTCGAAATTACCCCTTCTCCCTCGCAATCTATTGGGACTCTAATCCCTGCGTGGAATCTTCCCAACTTAACATATTTGTGTCTCGATCAAGTCCTGTTTGAACTATCCTGCAACGGTACTGACAATACCGGTCATATATCTGCAGATCTCTTTTCCAAGTTGGTTAACTTGAAGGACCTCCGTTTGATTTATTGTGTTATTCGGGGTTTGGATGCTCTCCACATTAGCTCCCTTAGCCTCCAACATCTCACCATTTCGAACGGCTACTATTGGGAACCCCCAACTTATATGTATGTTGTTTCGACGCCCAACCTCATATCATTCAAGTACATTGGTGATTGTCCGCTAAAATTATCTGCCACAGAACAACTCAACTGCTTGACAGAAGCCACGATTGGGCTTTGGAAAACTCATTACGAGATACCTGTTGAGCAATTGCTTGAGCTATTCAGTTTGGCAAGGAATGCTATGCTTCTGACTATTTCAGCCGGAGCAGTTGAGATACTTTCCGGTGCTCCAGAATTGCTTGGAAATAGAGCTTCTCCATTGGGTAACTTGAAGTGTTTGACAATGAGAGTACTCAATGAATCACATGCTATCGCTAAAGATGTAATCACTTATTTCCTCAATAGTTCTCCAAATACTTCTATTGAGACCATGTCCGGGAGCGGAAGGAGGACTAAACTTCATTTAAACTACTGATACTCCACAGGTCAGCGATGTCATCATGTTGTTTCATTTCCTTATAATTACTAATTTTGATCAAAGTTAGACACCGCCTATCTAACAGGTTAAGTCTGAGCTTCTTCATCTGTGACAGCTTCTTAATTTGTCAAAATTACATCCCATATTTGGTAAAATTAGTTTAGAAAATATCTCAACTTTTTGTTGCACTTCTTGGCTAGCTATAATAGCTTATGTCTGTTCATCACAACTTGCTTATATTGTGGTCTTATACTGTAACGGAGGTCCATTCTTCCCATTCTTGGCTTCGTCATTGTTTTGACTTTTTGCAGCCAGAATCAGTATTCATATAATTCTTTTTTGGAAATTTGGTACACCAGATTCCGTGTAAGGAATCTTATCCCACACGATGAAGTTCCCAGTTTGAAGGATGCTCTGTTACCATTCATGGATTGTCTTGCATATTAATTATGGTTATAGCTAGTCTCATTTCTTCCTGTTCTTCGTCATGGTTTCTTGAGCCCCTTTCGAACGTAGTTAATCATCCATATACAATATCTGATCACATTGAAATGTCGATTATGTTCATCTAATTAGTAAAATTGCATAACTCTCAAAAATACGTCTTGGCAACACAAATGTTATAAGTTGGAGAATTCTATAAGAAATTCTACGATGCCAGACCCACACCTTATAGTTACTCCCTCCATCTCAAAATAAGCATCCTCTATTGATTTTGTACATTCATTAAGGAATTGTGACCACACACTGTTCATGGACCCACATTCAATATCTTCATATTCACACATTTCTTAAATCTAACTATCCTCCTAAACCTATGTGTCTAGTCAATGGAACACTTATAGACGGAGGGAGTATACTAACACGGCCAAAATGGTTGTAGGCTTCTCTCAACTGTTGGGTGATAGCAGTATCACTTGAATGTCTATTGATGGTAATATGGAACGGTTTTCTGTTGTTGGGACTTGGTGATAAAACTAAGTGATGAGAGGAACCTTGATCAAAGGAAGATCAAAACCCCTTTAAGTGTGGAAATCATAGAAACGTTAATTGGTAAGGGAAGATGGATGACTAATCAACCCAACAATCGTAATTGATTGAAGAACCGAAAAGATAAGAAGATGAATGCTTTTTAAACCCAACAATCGCAATTGATTTAAGAACCTAAAAGGGGAATTAATTGTTCACAACAAGAACAAATGATAGAATAAAAAAAACTCAGAAAGAGAATTCGAACAAAGCAAAATCTTTCAATTAATATTAAAACTCAATCTATTTTAAACGATTACAATAGAGGCCTTTATATAGGCTACAAAAGTGAAATCCTTAATTAACTAGGAATATGAAAACTAGTAACTAGGAAATCCTAAAACAAATATGAAAAGAAAAACAATTACAACTTTATCTAGGAAACAAATAAGAACTAAACTAGGAAACTAATTTAAAGAAAACCTTAGCAACTTAGGAAATAGAATAGGGAACCTAGCTAATCCGTTTAGGAAAAGGAAACACAAGTAGCTCGCGGCCGGCATGTCGCAGCTCACTGTCGAGCTCGCCAAGCAAGTCGCACCTTCCTTTCTTTAGCCTGTTTGCACCATGCTCTTACGTCGAGTAGCCTTGCGACCATAAACCTCCTCTTTCCCTTCTTGATTGACGATAAACCCTCACAATTACCTCTATTCAATTTGGTTCATTTGGTTCGGCTCGGTAATTTGGATGGGTCATTATGCGAGCTTGATGAACTCATATCACTAAGAGTGCATTTTGTTAATGTCATGCACTATTTTTTAGTTCACCATAAAACTTCCTGCATACAAGGGCTTTAAGTAACTATTCTTCATTTGAAGATACACTTGTGATGCTTTCCCATAGCGGCATAGCCTCTCATGCTTGAGATTCCAGACTGATGTCCATTATACATTGTGGTAATATCAACCCTACCTTTGCTCATTTCAAAGATTGTGAAGAATGCAGACCACCACACCTTGTCTTGCTGTACGCCCTTCTTCTTGAGTCAGTTTGTGAGCATCTTTCCCCTACTGCAATCATTGTACGTCTGATTGAGTCAATGAGGAATTCAATACCATGATAGTAATTGTCTAAACTTTTATTTAGTCGCTAGTTTGCAGTAATTAATGCATGAATAGCTTAATAGGAGGTATGCTATAATTGGCCAAATACACTTAACTCTACAAGCCTGGATGAGCTGCAATTATTGAGGCGTTCTTTGGGAAATCTTGATGCTAGTATTCTGCTCTTTGCTTTTGAAGAATAGTGTCCTTTATTTCTGAAGATCAAAAACTTCTGTATATAATTCAAAGAAAAAGACAACAAAAGACAGCTGATACAACTACCAATCCCTCTACAATATTTTGAATCCAGTAATGTAATGCGGCGGTCATAAACTTTAGCTGCGAAGTTTTTCTCCTTCTATTATCCATCTACGCATTTACTTTAACCTTCTTATACGGAATTTAAGGACTTTTTGGCTGTGTTTGCCTTCACGATTTCCCCCCCCCCCCCCAACAATGTAATGCGGTGTTCATAAACTCTAGCTGCAAAGTTTTTTTCCTTCTATTATCCATCTATGCCTTTACTTCTCTTGCACTAGGCGAATGAAACTGGGAATCTCAGATAGTACTTCCGATGTTGTCCTCCGTATAGGCGTCACTTAAACCTTCTTATACGGAATTTAAGGACTTTTTGGCTGTGTTTGCCTTCACGATTTTCCTCACCCCCCCAAGCTCTTACCGGTTGGTCCTACAAACTCTTTTTATCTCCCTCTTACTAACTCAATCAAAGTTCAGGATGAAATGAAATATAAATGAAAAAGAATACTACTGAAAGGTTGAATGAAGCTGTATTAAATATTCCATTTTAGCGGACCTTTATCTGACCAATAGAAGTTCGTACCTACCTGGTCTTAACCAAGAGGCTTTTTGAGAAAATTTTGAAACATTGTTCTTTAAATTGTGTTAGGATTATGATTGTATCCTTAACTTAATAATCTTGAAGTTTTATTTGTCGAGATTAAAGTCTCTCATTTCCATTGTGGTTCTTTTCTTGGAAACTCAAGCTCCTTTTTGTGTATAGACATTTTTGGAGACTCGTTTTTATACTTCATTACTTTGTTTGCCATATATATATGAAGCACAGGAACAGGTGCTGATAGGATATTCAATTGCAGATTATTGTTTTAGGCTGGCTAGGGTGTGGTTCCAGTTTCAGTGCTTCTGAATGGGCGGGAGGCAGAACATTGCTGATGATTGTCCATTTGAGATCTATAATCTCAAGATTTTGAAATAAAATTACTAATAGCTGGGTCAATTTCAAGGCGATCATGTGTATGGTTTGGATGTCAGTGCTGTGAATGGAAATAAAGAATGTGCTAAGTGCTACCTTATGTTTCTTGTAGTATATTGAGTTTTGTCGTTATAGTCAGCATGTTAACTAAAATTGTTTGGCAGTATTACAAGAACTTACAGTTACTCTTTATTTTATCTGATGTTATGATTCCTTGCAGATTGAATGCAATTGCTAATATGGAGATGTAAAGTGGGAATGGATATATAGTTCTAGCAGCGGAGGAACTGGATAAATTAGGGCTGGAACTGGATAAATTTGCCTGACGGTGCAGCCTTTTTTTGTTGGTTTAACTGTTTTTGCAAATACTCGTTATCTTTTATATGTTTCCCATCTTACTAATTATGGTCTTCATAAATGTGTCTATACTGCTTTTCTTTCTTACTAGTTATATCTAGACGCTAATGGTGTGAGGTGGTATGCATTGGCATTTGAAGTTAAAAAACTCTTCCAAAACATTATTACCAATTAATTGTCCTCTGACTCAACTAGTATTGTTCAAAGGGAAGGAATCTGAAATCACGTTCAGAGATGGCTTAAATGATAAGTTAGTAGTCTTACAGAAGTCTCTCTTGTAAATAGTTATGATTTTAAGCTCAGGCTTCATGAAACTGGAAAACATATCAGATGGGTTACAATATTTGCAGATGTACTCCAATGAGGTCAGTAGACCTATAGAAGAAACATTAACATTAGACACAATATTAACCCTGCTTGACATTCCTGTGAGGATTTGCCCAAAATCCTACCAACCGTCATTGCGACGTCATTGAGTGACTATATACGAGTCCTCTCTCTCCCTTTCAATTCCCCCCCGCCCCCTTTTTTTTATTGCCCTAAACGATTTGTCTATTTGCCTAAATCCTAGTCCGAGTCAATTGTATGGCATGCCCTAATCTGAAATGACCTAAATGATTAATTTGTTTAAATGTTTGATTGATTTGCCCTAAATCTAATTCGATAGTTTATTTGCCTAATTTTTGATCCTAATTTCAAGGTTATTTTGATTGATTTATTGATTATGATTATGTAAAAATTAAAGTGTGGTGTAAATTACTTAGAAATAAGACTAATAATCGAAAAGAATAGCCTTCACCCACACCACTAGAAAATCATGGCTCCTCCGCGCCTCCGCCAGTAGGAGCATGTCAGAAGGCTCCCAAAGTATCCTCCGAGCCTCCTGAACAGCGGACCAAAACGAGACAGCCATCCGCGTTCAATATAATGCAACCTGAGGAGGGGCGGGGCAAGAGATTAATTTGGGTTGTTTGGGAAGAGAGTGTTCATTTGCCTAAATCCTAGTCCTAGTAAAGATCTTTTTGAACTCCCTTGCAAAGAAGTGTGAGTTGTTCGAAGAGAGTTGCGGCCAATGGTTTCTTATATTAGACAGTTAGACTCACGACCCCATCTTTCCAAGATGTTCCGCACACTGCAGATGGACATGCCTTTGTTGCAATCTCTAAAAATGTGTTCACTACTTTCATATCTAACACGCTTTTTTTAAGTGTGACTGACTGGTCGCAATATCTCAATAATATGATTAATAAATCTTGCAAGATTATAGTGCAAGCAAGCGAAATCACACACATTCCAACAATTTATTCTTCTGTTTATCATTTAGGAATCCTTTTTTTTTTTTTTTAATGAAATACAAAATTAGTAAACAACATAATTGCAGGAATAGTAATAAGTAAGCCAGAGCGTTAGTGTAGCTGCAAAATTTATTTTTCAATAATCGGTCGAGGATGTGAAACTTAAGGTACTTAAATTCATGGAAAATTTCATAAATGGTCCCCGATCTTTTTCATAATTCATTAATAGTTCACGACACTCTATTTAATCCCACCATCTAATTTTTCTAGATCCAATGGTCAAGATTGGTTTTTAGATTATTTGTGATTTTCATTTGAATAGCTTTCTATATAATATATATATATATATATATTTACACACACACATTTGTACGGGATTTTTCTAAGCATTGAGGAGTAAAACTGCTCAGGTCACCCTTATTTGTCAAAAAGCTGCCCCTTTACAGAGAGTTACTCCATGTTAAAGTTGCTCTTTACTGTCACACTTTATGCGTTATAAAGCTGCTTTTTATGGAGAGTTACTCCACGTTAAAGTTGCTCTTTACTGTCACACTTTATGCGTTATAAAGCTGCTTTTTGGGATAAGTTTCAAAAATCATCAAAAACGTTTTTCACTATGTTAATTTCAAAAATATCATTTTCTCTCTCATACCTACTTTTACATTTCAAAAATATCGTTTTCTCTCTCATACCTACTATTTTTACATATCTCTATTCTTATTTTCTACATCACATATACGTTTTTAATTTCATTAACATATCAGCCTCCACCAACCCCTACAACCTCCACCACCAACCCCCGAAGTAGCCACCACCACCACCAACCTTCGAAACCACCACCAGCACCACCCATCATCTTTAACACCCAATACCTAAGGCTCTGTTGTAACTTTTGATCGGTTTTAGCAACAAACACACACAGTAATGTCACAACACACAAATTTAAGTGGTTCGGCAACAAACATAATTAAGCTGCAGCCTTACAGGCAAGGTTTTGTGGTATCTAGGCTTCATCCAAAACTATCCCCTAAAGTTTTTGTGACTTATTTGATAGAGAAGAAGATTGGTCAGGTGGCTTATCTATTGCCCACTGGAGCTACAATTCATACGGTCTTCCATGTGTCCCAGCTCAAGAGAAGGATTGGTCCATCAGTAGGAGTAACTCAGACTCTTCCACCCTTCGATCCAGTAGGCAATTTTATGTTTCAACTGCAAGAGATTTTGGATACTAGGTCGTTGACTGTGGATGGCAATTCTCCATAGCTCAAATCTCGGTGCATTGGTAGGATGCTTCCCGGGAGGAGTCTACGTGAAAAGATCTTGCTGTGATGAAAGAGAAATGTCATGAATTCTTCCTTTAAAGTCTTAAGACAAGAATATTATGAAGGGGGAGGGAGTATTATACCCTGTTAGTTAAGAAACAACTTCAAGGGTTATTGTGTAATAATCAGTAGTTCAAGATAGTTGTTAATAAAGGAACGAGACACTTGTAAAGGAAGGGGGGTTAGCTATAAATGTGGGTTTAAATACCTTGGCTTGTTAGCGGGAAATACAGTTTTTGGCAATTAAGCTTTGAGTTCATCCCTCTATCTCTCTTTCAGAGGTAGAGGCGAGTGTGGGCGGCCGCCCCCACAGTTGTAAAATTTTAGTGAAGAGTTGTATTACTCGCCGGAAAGAATGGTAGATTTCCACCTTTGTCCGCCCCTTTCTTCCCAGATCTCCTCGAAAAACGTCCAGGTTTGCTATTATTTTTTTCAAAAAAATCAACCAAAACGACGTCGTTTTATTAAGTGGCTGTACGACACAAAACGACATCGTTTTGGTAGTTTTTTGCAAAAAGAAGAAGGTGATAACAGTCCAAAACAAAAACGAAAACGAAAAAGCAACAATAATAAAAGAAATCCACATACTGCAAATAGTCAATAGCCAACGGCCTTCCACCATTCTTTCCGCCAGGTCTTAACCATAAGATCTAGTACTATTTAAATGGTACAATTTTTGACATATACTCACTCCTTCACGGGTTTTTTTCCCCCGATTATTTTTGTTTTTTTTTTAATTCGATGGGATTAATTTTATGTGTAAATTAGATGACATTATTCCTTATATTTTATTTTTTTATTCGACCCGCTTAATTTTTTTCCGACTCAGAAAAAAAAATTCGGGGCAAACCCCCATTAAATTTCGCCCCCACCTCAAGTTTTTTCTGGCTCCGCCACTGCTCTTTTCTTCTAATTTGTCAAATTGGCTGATTCACTATACATTATAGATAATTGTAATGACATTTGTGATATATTTGCCTTAGATTGTGCTAATGGAATGAAGTTAACTAAATTAGAGTGGATATCGAACCGACTCGCAACTGATATGCCACGCGATCTATGCAAAGGAACAAAACATATTGCCTTTGGAAGGCATTATTGAAGACTGCCGATGCATCATAACAGAGATTAAAAATGCATCAATATCTTTTATAAAACGATCGGCGAACCAAGTAGCCCATTATCTAGCTAGGACGTCTAGTTCTATATCTGATAGTATCATTTGGCACGGACTAAGTGTCTACTTTTCTCAAAGATGTAATTAAAAATAATATGAAGAAATAAAAGCATCCTACGAGTGCCTTTCTTTTCAAAAATAAAAAATAAAAAGATCGTGGATAACTTTATTCTGATAATTAAAAGGGTAATTTTTATAATAGAAGTTAATTATAAACAAAATTTGTGTATAAAAACAATAGAATTGGTAATTGAGTTGCAAATGAATTCAAAAATTTGTCAAACAATAGAATTAAGAGTGTATTATAATTTAAGTTTACAATTTAATTTGAATTCGAAAACACTAGGGCGGCGCTGAGAATTTCAAGAGTCGAAAAATCGAACAGCCGGAGATACTTTTTGAGTGAAAATATTAGTTAATTAATTAGACCCCTATATATCCTAGTCTCCCCTCACCTTATAAAGGGGGACGCAAGCAGAAGAAATCAATTGTGAAAAAAGCAATCCCGATTACCAGAATGGCTCTTCCGCCGCCGCCGCCGCCGCCGCCGGAGAAGAAGCAGCTTCAAGAGGCTTACCAGAAAGAGTCGTGCGCCGCTGTCGAAGAAGAAGATAGAATAAGTAAATTACCAGACGAGCTGATTCATCTCATTTTCTCTTTCATGAAGGACACCAAGTTTGCAGTCCAAACCTGCATATTGTCTACCAGATGGAAGAACGTATGGACTACCCTTCCCCATCTCAGCTTCAACTGGCATTATTTCGGCGCAAAATTCAAGTTTTCCAAGCTCGTAGATCATATTTTCTCTGGTCGCAATCATGCTTCCCAAATATCGACCATCAACATCACTAGCTACCGGGTAATCGACCCACCCAATTTCAAGAATATGCTCAGTTATGCATTTTCTCACGGTATTCAACATCTCAAGATTATAAATAATAAATGCAATAGACGTAGACCATTTCCGATTCCTATATCCACATTTAACTCTGAATCCTTGAAATGCCTCCACCTCCGCCTCACCTGCTGGCATATCTTCGAGATTTGCCCTTCTCCCCCATCACGGTGGAATCTTCCCAACTTAACAAGTTTGTATCTTGATCGAATCCAATTTAGATTTTCTTGCAACAGTACTCATAAATCTGCTGATCTCTTTTCCAAGTTGGTGAATTTGAAGGATCTCAGTTTGATTAATTGTAGTACTCCGGATTTTGATGCTCTTAACATTATTTCACTTACCCTCCAACATCTCACCATTTGTCCTCTTTACTTCGAC
>JAOTQG010111793.1:0-11774 GCA_025631175.1 Iris virginica
GTGAAAATATTTTTACTGTGTATTTGAATCTCCCAACACAGTAAATTTTTTCGTTACTGTGTCTTTGGTTCCTATAATTCTTATTTTAATTGGTTCCTATTGGAGCACGCCCATATATAGATATAGATATAGATATAGATATAGATATAGATAACTTTGCTTGTTTGTACAAATTTTAAATTACAATAAAATTTTAGGAATTTTAATTTCTCATTTTTGTCTGAAGCAGATGTAAAAGAAAATTGAGACGTATTCGTTAATTTGGATGGAATGGATATACATGTACGTACATTAATGAAAACTGTTGGAGAATTTTTTCGACCTTTTTACATTAAATACTCCATTTATTTCGATTTAACGATTAATGATAGCAATATTATATATTTAGGAAAAAATATCGTTTTTAAAAAAATTGAAACAAAACAAAAGGGGTATGAATTTTGAGGGCCAATTTTAGGCCTAGAATTTATATATAATTAATGTAAGGTTTTCTTTTCTACCTACGGGGGGCTACGTACGTGCATGTGTCAATTGATTCTATTCGCAATGAAGGTGGGTAGTTTTTCGATATTCATATGTATGATGGCTATAGGTACGTAGCTACTAGGGGAAACGCTTTTTGGCATGTGCAAAACGCCACAATGCCAAAATTTTGAACCGATCGATGATGTTGTGATTTAAAATTTTGAGCCCGTTTAAAAAGAGTTTTTCTCCGGAAGGGAGCATATGAACAAGCGTAAACAAATTTATTGAGATAGAGATAAAATGATGAGATTCGTAAAAAAATCAGAAATAATAGAATATGACATCATATTTTATCCAATTTAACATAGTTAAGTTATTTTTAAGAAAAATTCTGTTCAAATGACGACAGGCCATTTTCAGTTTGCTTTCCCATTGGTCAAGAGAGTTTTCATCTATCATTTCCTAAATTTACATATTTTTAAAATTATTTTCAAATTACCCCATAGAACTTACAGCACTACGGCTTAAACCACAAATTACAAAAGTACTACTACATTTCCAAATTCCACTAGTACCACTTAATTGATGACTCTTGAAAGAAAGCTGCCATAGTGAATTATTCATTATGGGCTTACAGGCCCAACATTATAAGCCCAAAAGTACAGCAGTTTTCCCTTTGTGTTTGTTTTTTTTTTTTGTGGGTTGTTAAATGCCGCCCCCATATTTCCTCTTACCGTTTCAATCATGTCAAAAATACCCTTTTTGAAAAATTCCTTCATTTCCCCACACTCACAATTCTCAAGTTTTTCCCAGCAGTGTGGCGCGTTCTACTTTAGCACCCTATCTTTGATTTTTTGTAATACTATTGATTGAAATTTCTTACACCGTTGGATAAAATTATCGTATTTTGAGTATGTATTTTACATACATATTTTTAATTTGACGTCTTGACCTAAAACAGTGGATCAGTTTAAATGGAATGTGGGGAGCAGATAGATTGAACCTCTTGTACTATGATACACTAATTACATTACTAAAAGAGGCTCCCCAAATAGCATGGTAGCGATTGAATTTGAAACCCTTATGGACGTGGAATTCAAAGACATAAATGGGAACAACGTGGGTTTGGATCTAAATTTCATGATTTTGACCGAAATCGTCAAATTGATTTAGACTCTGTCTCAATTGATTCGAAAAGCGGCGATTTTAATAATTGGTGAATCGAGTAATCCGTGTTAACTCGTTATTTAACATTTTAATTTCCTACTCTAATCAACTCAAAGAATCCATTTTAACAGTCCATTAGATTTATGCCAGTATGTAAACGATTTCATGTTTGTTGGATGTTTTGGCTTGATGGTAAAAAGGGTATTTTGGGTATAATAGAAACGGTAGTGAGAAATTTAGAGACGGTATTTAACACCACCCTTTTTTTTTCTTTTTTTTTTCTTATCCGGCAGAGTCAATACTCAACAAAAACAATTAAACGACCCAAGTAGATAACTACTTGTTTCAAAAGGTGGAATCGTCCACCATAGACGCTTCTCTTAGATTGTTCCATATTTTAGGAGAAGTCGAACATTGTTCTTGTCTAAATCTGCTACCTGCTTTGCCATTGAACTAAGTTCGTGGGGTGTGTTCACTAAAATATGTTTTTACCATTAAGTTTGAAAAACAGTTAAAAATGATGTTCAATATGTTAGTTTCAAAAATACTTTTTTCTCTCTCATACCTACTCTTTTTATATATCCTTATAACCACATTTATATCATATCAAACATCACATCAAATTATACTCTCTCTTTCTCTTTCCATCACTATCATGTAATTATTTAAATTTTAAAGGGTAAATAGGAAATTTAGATTTTCACAAAAAATTAAATTAAATTAAAATAAAAACAAAATAAAAATAAAACTATGCCAAAAATTAACTATTCAAACGCACCAATAGTCAGGGGCGAAGCCAGAATTTTCTCGCCGTGGGACGAGTTTGTAGAAAAAAAAATTCATATCGGGCAAGCAAACAGATGGATCGAATCTACAAAATTCAAAAAATTAAGGGAGAATATCATAATAATTTATGCTCAAAATAACCTATATTGATTTAAAATATTACAATTTAAACAACACAGATCTTTAAACGTTTTAAGATTCTTTCATGTTTGAAACGAAAGGAAATAAATTCATGTTTGAAACGAAACGAAATGAAGTAACAATTTTAAACGAAACAAAATGATATCATGTTTAAATAAAATGAACCGAAATGAAGTAATGCAACTTTAAACGATCCCAGAATGAAATCAGTTAACGAGCACAAATCACAACCTTCACTTTTTCCGACGATAATACTACTTGGGATGGAAATTTTTGGTTGCTCACTGGTATCAAGGACTTCGTGCTTACTAATCCAGTCCGACCCGGGTCGCGCACCTAGCATTGGCGGGTGAGTCTCCCAGCGGGAATTTTCTACATACGGTGAGACTCGAACTCGAGACCTCCCTTGAACGAATCCAAGCCGCTTACCATTTGGACCAACCCCCGTTGATCTTGGGATGGAAATGAAGGGGCGGAAAATGGCTAAAATTCGTTCTCGTCCCGAACATATTCGAAAGCTAGCTCGTATAGACCATTCGGGTTCGGGACATTGTTGGGATCGAGATGATGTCAGTTCGAGATTGGGAAAAATTCACTATAATTTTTGGGCCGGCCCAACAAATTTCCATGCCAACATATTAATGGACCGATCTGCTTTCTAGTTCTTATTTTCTTTTAAAGTTTTTGGAGAAACATAAACCAACTTTCAAAAAAATAAAATAAAAAGAAGCAAAATGTTTGTTTTGATTGCATACTTCCATTGTTTGATAAAGAGAAACGGGAGTGAAAGTGAGTGTACTACATAGTCATTTTAGTCAATTGGGTCACTAAAATTAAAATAATTTACACATATTGTGAGAATCTAAATACCAAATTAAAAAAAAAAAGATAATCCTTAGTTTCAAAACGAGAGTCAATTTTTCTGTCACTCAAAATGAGTGCCAATTTTTCCAAAAAAATCTAATGTATAAAGTTATAATTAGTCCTTTCAACATTTGAAAACTACACTAAGAATAATATAATTTTTGTGTTCGGCTTTGAATATAGACTAAAATCTAATTAAATATTCATTCAAAAATCATTTAAATTGACACAAAGTTAAATTGATTTTGGGACGGAGAGAGTACCAATTAAGGAGCAAAAACAGCAAAGATTTTTTTTGCTTTCGATTTTGTTTTTGAACTCCAAGCAATTTGTTTCTGCATTCCCTTGAAACTCGAAATGGAAATTCATTGTTCATCCTTTTTTTTTTTGGGAATGTATTCCTCTGAAACCATAGATCAGAAGATTGATGTATATTATATGATACGATGACATGATATAATGATTAAAGTTAAAAAATAACAGTTTACAAGTATGGATTCGATAAGAGATAAAGTAAAAATTATAAATATCATGATATTACAAATTAGTTATTTAAGCGTTTATCACATTACAGCATATATGTGACATTAAAAGTCAACCCTATGATCTGTTTGATGTTTGACTTTGATAATTGACAGACCGAAAACACTATATAGACTTGCAATTTTGCATTCGTTCATATTAAAAAGAGAAAAAAAAATAAAAAATAATCATGGTGTGATGGGCAAAAGGGGGTCAATCAGTTTAGATTTCTTCTTGTGTCCCTTGAAATATGAAATGAACCAATATAGAAACCCAGCAGAGAAGAAGCTAACGAACCAAGCATTGTTGTAAATGACCACAAATGAGTCCGCCGGAATCGTTTTTATGATTCCAACCTTATGCAACAAGCCCGGAATCACCGGTAAAATCCCGACGACCAGAGCTGCAATTGCTGCTAAATTATAACCCCCGCAGTAGTAGTAATCCCCTTCTGGGCTCAATGTGTACAAGTCTTTGATACTTAGATTTGTGTGCTTTATGAGATAGTAGTCAACTAAAATGATTCCACCGATTGGTCCCAACAAAGCAGAATAGCCAACCAGCCAAGTGTAAACGAAGCTTTCACTTGATTGAAGCAGTCTCCATGGTTGGAATGCGATTCCGAGCAATGCGGTCAAGAGTGCACCTCTTTGGAAGGTGAAATTTGATGGGCTAAGATTGACCAGTGCATTGGCCGGGGCTACAACATTTGCTGCAATGTTGGTGGTCAGGGTAGCCAGGCTGATTCCTAATATGGCTAGGATTGTAGTCCACAATCCCCCGATTTCGCCTAGGAGTTGAATTGGACTCGAAATGACACGCCCGAAAATGACCTTGGTTGATGATGTTACGGCTAGGCCAACGAATGTGAATAGACCCATGAATATTGGAAGCCCCGATTGACCCATGATTTGGTCGTTCTGGCTCTTGGCGTAGCGAGTGAAATCGGGTATGTTGAGCGCCAGCGTCGCCCAAAAGCTTATGTTTGCGGTGAGTGAAGGGAAAAACAATGACCAAAACTCGGAGGAGGAGAGTCGCGATGAAATGGAGAGCATGTGACCGAAACCACCAGCGTTAACATAAGCCCAAATGAGAAGGCAAGAGGTGAGTGCAATCAGAATTGGGGCAGAGTATTTTTCGAGTTGTCGAATTCCATCCATACCCTTCCACACTATAGTCAATTGGGCAAGCCAGAAAACAATGAAACATGAAAATTCAAGTGGCGATGTCCCAAGCCAGGATAAAGATAAGGAAAGCGATGATTGCTTGATGGAACTAGGCAAAAGTAGGAAAATTGCTTCCCCACCAATCCACGTTTCAATTCCATACCAACCACAGCCTACTAATGCTCTAAGTAGAGTTGGAATATGGGCACCGCGAATTCCGAAAGACGATCTAGCCAGGACCGGGAAAGAGATTCCGTAGCGAGAGCCCGGATGACCAGTCAGGATCAATGGGATCAACAGGATGATATTGGCAGTGACAACAATGGCAATTCCTTGCCACCAAGCCATTCCAAGATCAACAAGGCTGCCAGCAAGATAATATGTTGGCACACCCACAACAAGTCCAACCCACAAACTGGCCATTTCCCACCCGGAAAAAGTCCGTTGGCCGGCGGTTGTGGGCTTGAGATCATCATTGGTGAGGGTAGGATCTGGACCCCAATCATCAAACTGAGGACTGGGTGTGGATTCACTGGATTGAATTGATGCCATGGGTGTGGAATATTTACATCTTTTGTGAATGAAAAATGGAGTACTCTTGGTTTGACTGATGGTCAAGAGTTTGGTTGTTAAGGTGGATGGAAAGGGAGAAGGAATAGAAAGGGGTTTAGGATTTGAGTAGATTGCAGAGGTGAGGGGGGCATGGTGGGGATGATGATGGAGATGGAGGCTGAAACATTTGGATACCATGATTCTGAAGAAAAGATTCAGAATTGGGGTTATGGAATTTGGAATCTGGTTAGGAGTTTGGGGATAGAGAAAGAGTGGTTGACATATTCTCTATCGTGTATATCGTATGCCTATTTAGCACGGTATGTCTATTATATTTACAAATATATATAAAATTTATGAAATATATACATACTATAAACATAAAATGCATATGAATTATTTGATTATCATATTAATAATTATTATATATATTTTATATTCATATTATATATATAATTTATAAACTTTATATACAAAATAGACATACCTTACTAAGCACATAATATAATTTGCCTAATACGTATACGTGTACTATATGCAAGAGAGAGTAGCCAACTATTAACTGTACGCATATGCACAAGGTGAGGACTTTTCTTGTGTTGGACTTGGATCTTCACCAATCACCCACATGATAGATCTAGAACCAGACAGATCTACATGTTGAGTAGCACAATAACTGGGAACATCAATTATTCAATTTTAATTGTGGGAATCATGGTAAATTATTAATTATTTTTTCTATTTCATTTTAATTATTTTAAAATTAAATTATTTTTTTTGACAACACGTCGATATTATGAACAATTATATCGAAACAAGGGAGTATATAAAATAGGGTTAAAGGGGGAACCCCCGTGCTTTTCGCATTTTGGGAGTGAGCCTCATATACCTTTTTTTTTCTTTGGGCTTCACCTCCCTACCGTTAACTATGTTAGTGTCCATCCATTGTAAAAGATCAAAATGAAAGAAAATTAGTGGAATAAAAAATAAAACTAACTGTTAAGGCCATTGTACCCTTTTTAGAATTAAAAGATATTTATGCTCCCTAATAAAAAACAATTTAAATATGGGTTTAGCTAATATTCCCACTAGTTGTAGTAGGTTACCAATATCCCCATTTTTTACTTTTCCAAAATACCCTCACTTTTTAATTTTTAATATTTATTTGGAGGAGTAAAAATATCAAAATTATGTATAGAAAAATATGCTTGATAATTAATTATCATCTCAATCATTGCCCTAATCAATGTTTCAATCATTGCATATGTATTTTTCACATGCATTAAATACAAGCATATTTTTTTATATACAGTTTTGACATTTTTACCCCTATAACTAGTGGGGATATTAGTTAAACCCTTTTTATATACATGTAAATATGTATATTAGTATGTACATATGTATATGTATTTCAACTTTAATAATAAGAGAATATATTTTTTTTATTTTTTTTCAATTTCATGATATTCATATTTCGAAATCAAAAAATTAATTCAAGCTAAATCCATTCATTTATAATTAATATTGAATATATATACACATATATTCTATTAAAATAAAATAGCATAGTTTTAAACTAAAAATTATGAAATAATATAAATTTATAAATTATTTTTAAAAGAATGATTGACTTGATGTATATTTATGCTATGATGTGTAATTAGATAATTATATAATTATACTACATCAATTTTCTATACATTAAGTCAATCGTTCCTCCAAAAATAATTTGTATAATCAATTTTTTGTACATTAATATTCTTTTATGATTAAAGTTAAGATATATATAAATATATATAATAAATATTAATATACACATATACATGCACATAAAAATATTCTTATAGTAAAAAGTACTAAATATAAAATAATATAAAAATTTTAAATTATAAATTAATTATTTTCATAAAAGGAATTGACTTGATATATATGCTATATATGATACATATTTAATTATAGATGTGTGTGTGTTCAATTTTAATATTAGAAGAATTTTTTTCTCCTTTTCTCTTTTATTTTTAGTTTGAATATATATTAATTTTTAATTTAAATACACCTAATTTAAAATATATGTGATTAACTATATTAAAGTTTATTTTTTTTTATTAAATTAATATATTTAAAGTATTTTTTATTTATATTGTATTTATATAAAAAATTTAAAATAATTAAATTAATTAACATAACGAATAAAAGGGTAGGCTAGCCAAACTGAGGGAGCAACCGAATTTAGCAAAATCACGGCGTGGGCTGTACAAATTACCACCGGAGTGCAAGAGCATATGAAACCGTAATCAAATGGGTATTTGATGCCCCCATTTTAATTACTACCACTGGAATTCTCTAAGTTCTCACATCCATTTTCCTTTCTCCTCTCTCTGTCTCCTCATCTCTCTTTTCTGCGCATAATCTCTCTACCATTGCTGCTCCGGTGCTTTCGATCGAGCTTTTGGAGTTTGTATTTGGTAATTTTGGCGGAGGACGTCGTCGTTGCTGCTGCTGCTCCTCACAAGGTCATTATTTTCTTTTTCTTTCCTTTATTATGGATTTGAAATCAATCAGCTCGTCGTTTATTCTTTTTCGTGTTAATTCGACTTTTTGCTTGAGTTTAATATTGTCTGTTGAGCTTTTGGACGTTTTGCTTGATTAATTCGACTTTTTTCGTGTTAATTTGTGTGTTACTAGTATACTTGGTTTATGGATTTCGTGTTAATTCGAATTTTTGCTTGAGTTTAATACTCTCTGTTGAGTTTTTGGACTTTTTGCTTGGTTAATTCGACTTTTTTAGTGTTAAGTCGTGTTAATTTGTGTGCTACTAGCATACTTGTTTTATGGATTTCGTGTTAATCTGTGTGTACACATTGAGAGCGGAGGTTAAAAAATAGAAAAGCACGTATGACCTTTTCATTTTGGAATCATTGAACAAAAAAAGGCGTCTCTGGTTTTGCATTTCTGTTGTTCCGCTATACCACTGTTTCACTCAATGGACCAGTATATTGAGGCAAAGTTGATAATGTGAGACTGACCAAGATGAAATGCTGGAACCATAATGGTTCTCATTCAGTGTTTGCACAATCATTTTGCCAAGGTAATTTCTGCTACTGTGAGTTCAGATGTAAATGATTACATGCTAGAATGCCTAGGAAAGTATACCTTTGGTACTCGGGTGAAATTACTGAAATATAGTCCTCTGCAAGGTTGAAACCCGAATGGTTGGTGCTAACCGCTAAATGCTTATTATAAGTTAATCCAGTACACGTCCACATCACCATCACGCTGGTACTTTGGAAAGATGCAGTAGCACCCCCTATTATTTTGGGCACCCCCCATCCTAAATAGGGTTGGACCAAATGAACAGTTCTCATTGGAACATGCGGTTTTATAGCCTGTAATGTGGAAAGCGCCATTCCACTTATCCCATATTACTTTCTCTATACTGGGATTGGCCTCAGGGCCCTTGATTCTGACCCTCACTATGATAGTTACATAATTTGATCAATTCGGATTATATTATATAATGAAAGTTCTTTCATAGAGTAGTCTACCTTGAATTTGGAAGATCTTTCTTTCTCACTTTTACATCTATCCACTAGTACTGGCATGCTAATGTTCTTCTGTTTGCACGTATGTGGTGTAATTTCGTCTTGAGGTCATCACTGTTGTTAAGTTCCCATGGGTTATTCTATTAGATTGATAGTGTTGCATTTTTAAAATGATCTTGATATCATCTATTTTTTGATAAAAGATTAACATACATCAAATTAACATATAACTTTTTTCTTAAATCAAAAATAATAAAAATTAAGAGAGAAAAAGAGGATAACAGAGATTAAAAATGCATGATATGTTCACGAATAGGGGGTGAAAGAGAGTATTTACGGTCCCCTAGAATGAAAACATATGAAGGCAATAAATCGTAGTTTTCCCATTTCAACACCTTCGACGTCAAGCCATTGCTTTAGCTCACGGGTTTTAAGCTACTTGGATGAAATATTTTATAAGGGTGGAAAGAAAGTTTTTAAATAGTTCAGGGCAAATTTATGCAACTTTGTCAAAAGTTAGATTTAAAGTACCAATCATCCCTGCCCTCTTTGGTCAAATCACCCCCAATTCATAGCGATCGGCAGACTTTCCCTCACAAATTCTCAGGCAAATTATCACATTTACATAAACCCTAACCTAATCATCCGGCAGCGTGGGAAGCATTTGCATCGCTGGCGAGGAGGACGTGCTACTTGAATTTCGACTGATGAAGGGTAGTTCTTCGAGGGGAAAAACATGTAAGAAATTTACCAATTTTTTTCCTTAATTAAATCTATTTCTTAAAATTATTCCTTTTTGCTTGACAAATTCCCATTTGGGAAAATCAGCCGATTATAAGACTTGGTTTGAGGGGATGTGCATTTTCCTTCTAGAAACAGGGAAACTCAGATACTGAAAGAATAGTGCTAAAACAATGAAAAAATAGATGGAAAATTCTTGCAAGCAAAATATGAGTTTGTTCCCTGCTGGGGAGTTGACCAATCAAAGCTTAAGAACTGAGATTTTGTTTCAACTCTGTCGGTACGTAATGATAACATGCCTAATCATTGAGGTCAAAATGTATTTATATATGTTTCAATAATGAGGAAATGTAGATGAATGGTGGGCACTCAATTGAGTTGAATGAATGCTTGATATCTAATTATCTATGGCCATGCATATCCGTTATTCACTGTCATATATTAATGAAAACAAACCCTATAGCCTCCTCCAAAATCATTACCAAAAAACATCCTTTGTTCTTAAATGGGTCATTGGTTTGTTGCAGGCAGACCCAAAATTTATAACCCAAAATCCCATACTCCTTGTTCATTGTACTATATTAGTGTAAGCATGTTGAATACTGTGGCTTTACGATTATGATTCTGTGAGTGGGTTTGGAGTTGGGGGGGGGGGGTGATTGCAAAGGAGACTGCATGATGAATCAATTATTACGTTTATCGGAGGTCAGTTTTTGTAGTGCTCATTATGAGCTCCTACACGAACTTTTGGAGGTCAGTTTTTGTAGTGTTCATTATGAGTTCCTACACTAACTTTTGGAGGTCAGTCAATATTGTAGTTTCGTTATGAAGCATGATAGTGTTTGTTATGAAGCATGATACAGGAAAAGCATACTGGAACAAGTTTTCCCAAATCTGTAGAATACACAAAAAGAAAGGGCTCACACGTGTTTATTTGGAACCAGCATTGTTTAATGTATATGTTCTGAGAATCACAATGGACATACAACTAAATGTTCTTTAATCAATTGGTACAATCCTGATAACTGTCCACTAGAGTAAATATATAGAAAGCATAAACTATTGCAATCATACTGATGTGCTATAATACTATTGACAGTATAACTGTACTTACATAATGGGGCATCAGCGTCTCTAACAAGAGAGCTCTTGGTTCATGATGTTGCCAAGAACAACATTTTCTTTCGTGTGTAAATAACTATGCTCTTGATACAGTTCACTGTGATTTTTGGGTAGTGAGAATGTATTAGCATAATTCATAAATCTCAAATACTCATGTAACTAGAAAGATTACTCCCTCATCCATACATAATAGTTATTGTTATTTGTTGCTAATTTAATTTCAAGCACATTGGTTCAGGGGTTAATAGAATGGTGTACTGTCTCATTTATGGGACGGATTACTAAAGTTTTTCAACACATTGCAATTTTGTTTGGTGCTGCTCTTTTTTGTTTTATTCTCTGAACAGTCGATGTTTTATTGCATGGTCTATATTTTCAGAGTTAAGCATATCAAGAAGAGTATCCTTGAGAGATGCAGAGCGGTAACGCCTCCGGTGAAGAAGAGACATACCGAGTTCGGAAATTGGAGCTCTCGGACAAAGGCAAGGGCTTTATTCAACTATTGCAACAGCTAACAACGTGTGAATCTGTATCCGATGAAGAATTCCAGAAACGATTTCAAGAGCTTTCATTGTATGGTGATGACCATGTTATATGCGTAATTGAAGATGATCACACCGGGAAGATCGTTGCAACTGGCAGTGTGTTTATTGAAAAGAAGTTTATAAGGAACTGTGGTAAAGTTGGCCATATTGAAGATGTTGTC
>JAOTQG010111804.1:0-11771 GCA_025631175.1 Iris virginica
TCCATTGCTTTAAAATTTCAGCAAAATGGGTCCACAATGAGGGATAATAAAGCTGGGAAAGTAAGTACTGGATTGAACAAGAGACCTTCAAGTAAGGCAAAATCTTCAGGTCAGTCGTCAGTAAAAAAGCCTAAGCTTTCGGATGCATCTACACCAACTAATAGTAAGTCAGTCCCAGTGAAAAAAGAAATTAAGCATGAGGATGATGATGATGATGAGAATGATCATCTTCCTATTTCCCAGAGAATGAAGAAGCCATCTCCATCCAGTAGTAAATCATCAGTTCTGAAGAAAGTGACGAAAGTGGTCACGTCGTCTTTCAAAAAACCCAATAAGAATTCAAAGAAGGTGACGAAAAAATCGAAGTACTCTAAGTCGTCAAAGCTCCTACCTGGGTCTGGTGATGGTCAAAAGTGGACAAGCTTGGAGCATAATGGTGTTATCTTTCCCCCTCCGTACAATCCTCATGGGGTTAAGATGCTCTATAAAGGGAAGCCTGTTGATTTGACACCTGAACAAGAGGAGGTGAATTCCTATATGCTTTTGTCATTATAGTTGACCCTCTCTTAATTCATTTATGTATCGACAATTTACTGACTCAACCAAGTCTAAGTTGTATTCCTTGTGAATGTTACACTGCAGGTTGCAACAATGTATGCAGTAATGTTAGAAACTGATTACATGGCCAAGCCTAAGTTCAAAGAGAATTTCTGGAGCGACTGGAGGAAAATTTTGGGGAAAAACCATGTTATACGGAATTTGGAAGACTGCAATTTCACCCCAATATACGAATGGCATCAGAGGGAGAAGGAGAAGAAGAAGCAAATGACTACAGAAGTAAGTGATTTGCACATGAACACTATATGGCTTGGATTTACGAACAATGTTTGAAGTAGAGATGTAATTGTAGCGGATCATAGGAACCATTTTTCAATTTCTGTGTTCTGGTTCTAGTGAGATTTGGAAGACCCCTTGGCTGGTTTGTTCATGGGCTGGGCTTGGATTCATTGATAAAAGAAAGCACACAACTTAAAATAACTTTACTCATTATTGACTCCTTGGTCATCTCAATTCAATTTTAATGAAGATTCCAGCCGACACTAGCTCGTGATAAGGAGTAGAATTCAACAAAAGATGTTCTCACATGGTGACAGCTACTTTGACCATTGTATGTCAGCAGCACGTCATTATCACGTTTGTCAGATTTATTTCCGGTATGTTTACTCGTGTCCTAGGCTGCTAGCCAGCTAGTTTAGTCGAAAGCACAGAACAAGGGGGTATCAGTGAAACTATTTACTTAATACGTCTTCACTCTTTTTAGTTTAGTACTCTTATCTAAACATGGATCCTTGGTGGTGAACCAACTAAACAACAAAAGTAGATAAAAGTATTTTCGCCATCTATAGTTCTACTGAATTTAGTAATGGTTCTCATTCTTATGTCCCCACACCCCCCTTCCCTGATGAATTGTCCACGCTCTTGAATGAATTTTTATGATATGTGGTAAGCTCAAACTCATCAATGTAATGGTTGCTTTGTGCAGGAGAAAAAGGTCTTGAAAGAAGAAAAGATGAAACAGGAGGAGAAGTATATGTGGGCTGTTGTTGATGGTGTCAAAGAGAAGGTTACATCCTGCCTTAGTTTTTATTTATCATATTCTGGAATTTGTGATTGTCATGTCTTGTTTAGGAAGACAAATAGCTTGTTTTTTTGTTTTTTTTTTTGTTTTAATAAATAGGTTGGAGAGGATATAGGCCTAACCCCAATCCTTAAATATGTTTTTTATTAAATAGAGCTGACAAATGTAATTTATTAAGTAGAGCTTACAAATGTAATGGAGATGACTTATAGCCCAAAGCAAGTAGGAGGGCTTGAAGCGCAAAGCAAGTGGAGGGAGATATCCTCAACAAGATAATAGTTTCTCCCTTGTCCGTGACGGGACTTGAGCCTCTGACCTCCCGTTAGGAAAGAAGAGGGGATACTGCTTGAGCTAAAGCTCTTTGGTATTTATAGATTGCTTATTGATTAATTGGAAAGAGTTATAACAAATTATTGAATTATTACCTGTGCGACTGAAGGGTGATGGATAATGGATGCCTAGTCTCCTCTTCTTTTGGTTTGAGGAGGGTTTTCCCGGGGATCAACTTTTTTTTATAGGTTTGCTTTTCCGGGCAAGTAGAATGAAGCTATATAAGAAGTTTTTTTTCTTTTGGTTTTTGTGTACTATAAGCTCAGGGTACAGTGAGGCCCTTCTCTTCTGGCTTCAGATTTACTAAGTCTTATCGAAAACGGAAAATAAACCACAAACTTGTCTAATCGAACGGCTGCACCTAAGAGCTGAGTTCATGAAGGAAGTTGGAAGGTTGTTAAACTACATGGATACACTGTTTGAACTATTGGACCATGAACATTTTCGCTGAATCGACATGTTGGAATTGCAATCTGTCTCAATATTCAAGTTTCGCTGGTTATAGCATAACCCAGGGTCTGGCATATTTGTTTTCAATTTGTTTTCACTTTTCTTCAAGAGCAATGACTAATTGCTTGCTGGTGTTGCAGGTTGGAAACTTTCGAGTTGAACCCCCTGGTTTGTTTCGAGGCCGTGGGGAGCATCCAAAGGTTTTAGACACATCTTTCTAGGCTCTCAAGATTTTTTCACACCACAAAAATGTTTTATCTTGAGGCGCATAAATACAGCAAGCATTTACTATCAATTTTTTGTTTTTGGAAACTTGTCAATTATGTTTCTCTGTTATTTGTTGTCCTAGATGGGAAAGCTGAAAAAACGCATCCGACCTAGTGATATTACTATAAATATTGGAAAAGGTGCCCCGGTTCCAGAATGTCACATCCCTGGTCAAAGGTGATCTCTTTTTTTTTCTTTTTTTTTTCCTGACACTACAAAAAGATCCACCACTTCTTGGATATGTTTTCTGCGTTGGTTGGTGAACTTTTGAAGTTCTGATCTTTGCAGCTGGAAAGAAGTTAGGCATGATAATACTGTCACTTGGTTAGCTTATTGGAATGATCCAATCAATCCAAAGGAATTTAAGTATGTCTTTCTAGCCGCTAGCAGCTCCTTGAAGGGTCAAAGTGACAAGGAAAAGTATGAGAAGGCTAGGAAGTTGAAGGTAATGCAGATGAATGTTCCAATGAGTGTCATATTTGCTGCCACATGCTGGTGTCGTACGCTGCCATGCTTAACCTGTAAATTGATTGTAGGGCTATATACAAGGTATCAGAACAGCGTACACTAAAGATTTTGGAAGTAAGGATGACACAAAGAAGCAGATAGCCGTGGCAACATATCTTATTGATAAACTAGCTCTCAGGGCTGGAAATGAGAAGGTGTGATTTTCTTGGATATCCGTCCACCTTTTATGATCCCTATTCCCTTTTCTTTCTTCTCAATGGAAGAGCTTCTAGGTCGGAATTCTTGTCAAGTTGTATCGTTCATGTGAGTCAAGGGGTGTAAATCATGTTTGGGGAAACATAGTGATGATCAAAAGGCATAACCAGAATGTTAAGAACATAGCTGTCGCTCTAACTATATTCAGTATGTACACGTCTTCTTAAAGGCCCCCTTGTTTCACTTTATTCCTTCTGTAGTTTAGGGTTTTTCTTGTAGTACATAATAAAACTAAATCGTGTACTGTCAGGGAGTTTTTAAGTGCATCAGAGGGATTAGCAAATAAAATCACTATGTGAACAGGGATTAGCAAATAAAATCACTATGTGAACAGAGCTTAGTTGGAGAACCTTTGAAGACCTGATTCTTACAAGCATTTGATGTTTTTCAGGATGATGATGAAGCTGATACAGTTGGTTGCTGTACGCTGAAAGTAGAAAATGTTGAACCAAAGCCTCCAAATATATTGAAGGTGAATTGTTTATATGTTTGAGGTCTAGGTGTATTTGGCTGCCACCATTATTAAATCTAAACTTAAAGTTTAAAATTCATCTGGGTGACTTGTAACTCCAGTTGCTCTAGAGGTGGAACATGTTCCCAATGTTTGAACAATATTTAGGAGCTTTTTAACCATTTAAGCTGTTCTGAATCCTGCTTATTTTTTTAAGTGACCACATTTTTATTGTTGGTTCTCCAGTTTGACTTCCTTGGTAAAGATTCTATTAGATACCAAAATGAGGTTGAGGTTGAACTTCTCGTCTATAAAGCAATTCAACAATTCCGAACTGGTCAGTTGAATCCATTTAGCGGAAAATTGTCTATTTCAATGTTTTATGTGTAGAAATTCTGAAATTGTTTTTGGTAATTTTTGTAGGAAAAAATGGCGGTGATGATCTTTTTGACCAGCTGGATACCAGTAAATTGAATGCTCATTTAAAGGAGCTCATGCCTGGTCTCACTGCAAAAGTTTTCCGTACATATAATGCATCCATCACATTGGATGAGATGGTAAGATGCAGTGATGGCTTTCCTGTGTGATATTTACCTATTTAGTCATGGACTCGTAGCCTTAGTGATCCTTTTTTTATTTTTATGTTTTTGTTCATGCTGTTATTTGGAGCATTTCGAGCATCAAGAAATAATTTTAGAGTTAGGTCCAAGAGGTAGTTACGCTGCTGCTTTGGTCGAGTAATTTCGTACGTGGATGAAACAACGATTTAACAAAATGTTCCAAAATGCTGCATGACACTTTTTAAATAGGTTTTCACGATAAAAGATAAAATTCATTTTGCCACTTTTTTTTTTTTTTTTAAATCTCAAAGAAATCTGTATTATGTTGCACTCTCTTAAAATAAATTCAAATACTCTTGTGAGAATCACATGCGTTTTTCCTTTTCCTTCCTTTAAAAGGGCTTTTTTTGCAGGGTGTATTATATATATATATATATATATATATCTCCAACAATTGCATATTTGAGTGTGGGTGTGACTCCATATCTGGGTACAGATAGCATGTAAAGCCAAGTAAGATTGATATTCAATTCCATGACAGAGAAAGAACTAAAAAATGTTTGCGTAGGGCCACAACATCATGAGTGCAGTCATGGGAAGTACTTGAAGGGTGATACGTAAAGGATATGGTTCTGAGCAATTTCAAAGCTTGCTTTGCTTAGATAGTATATCTGTCTAGGAAATGTGCAATTTCTCCCTCTCTATTTCTTGATGGGCAGAATGAAGGAGTTGGGCAGGGTAGTGCCTATAGTAGGAGATAACAAAAGATGAAATGGGGGATTTAACTGACAGAATGCGTGGTTGGATTTATAGTAGTATGTCAAATAAGAGTGGTGCTAGAGGCACCAAAATGATACCAAGACTTTGTCTCCGCCTATGTATAAAAGTTGTTTACCCCGGTTTTCCTTATAAAGCAGAGATCCGAGTCGAAAAAGGTCTAATTCCCGTTCCCTTTAAGGTAGAGTTACTTCGAGTTCTTATATCTATTACTCCACTCCGTTCCTCTCTTAAGGTCGAGTTACTCCGTTCCTTCTCTCGGGAAGATAGAGGAATAGAGGGCTGACACCAAATGAGTTGGAGTCCTATGTGGCATTAAATGTCCCACTTAAATCCATTTGTGGAACGACCCTTCAATCAACCATATGATTAAATTCCTCGCCAAGTAAATATTTTTAAAAGGGTTAAGCAATATTTTTGAAAATTCTTGCTTTATTAAATGCCGTTCATGGATTATGGACATGTTACTTGGTTAAAATCCCTCCCTTATATCTTATAGTTGCTGAATCACCTTTGTGCCCTAATCTGTTCCCTTTCTTCTTCTTCTCCAACCTGCCGCCCCTTACCATCAAATGCAAACCCAGAACTTCTCCTCTCAAATAAAAAAACACAATACCTCTTACTGCATCCACCATCGCTGACAGCACTAACTACCATTGCTACCATCAGAATCCTCTAATTTTTTTTACCCTCTCCTCTCCTCTCCTCCCCCTCTTTGCAATCAACACCCACTACCCATCCCTGCCCCGCCATCGGTACTCTCTCTCTCTCTCTCCCTCCCTCTCTCTCCCTCTCTCTCTCTCTCTCTCTCTCTCAAACTAGGGTTCAATAACTTTATATCTGCAGTCTCCTCTGCCCCGTCTCCACCTCCACAACCAGTTATCTCCAATCTTTAGTCTCCAAATCTGTCACCTACTACCGTCATATCTTTCGTTTACCCCTCATTTGAATTAATCTCCTGCATTGACCGCATAATATATGCTATTCAACAAACGGAAAATCTTACGCGACCTTGGCACCACCTTAACATGACTCATCATTCTTTCACAACGTTCCATTTCCACCCCACCATCGGCCCGTGCTGCTCTCCATTTCACTTTCTCAAACAAAAGTAATTTAAAAAAAAAAGATATTTCCTGTATCAATTTCAATCTTAATTCTGCAGAAGTGAAGTCAACAAAGTGAAATTGATAATTGAAGAATTGGGCATAAATTTTGGGAAGGGAAGGTGGACAGAATCAGATCTGAAGTGTTGTGTATGATGTTACCAAGAAGTAAATCCAGATCTGAGAGATATTAAGTGGAGCAGAAAGGGGGAGAGCATTGTCCTTGTTTGGTGTTCGTATGAAGGGATTACGATAAGAGAGAAAAATGAATTTTCAAAGCTTCGGCGAATTGGGACTTGAGAAGGCATATGCTCGAAATTTCTCAGTGAATTTATGAACTCTTTGACCTTAGGGATTTCTCTGGTACATGCTTGCAGTGATGAAGTTATAGAAGTATTAAGAAACCAAGTTAAGAAATAAAGTTTGAATGATTCTTTAAGAAATAAAAGCACTAATTTATCTGGATTCATGATTAAAACTTTGATTGAATATTGAATCACAATTTAACCAAGGTTGGTTGAAGGGTTTGCTAGTAAGGTGATTCAAAGTGGGTCCATTTAAGCCACATAGGACTCCACCTCATTTGGTGTCAAAGTCTCAGTATACTTTTGGTGCCTCTAGCACCACTCGTCAAATAATCAGCAAGGTGGTGGTGTAATGAAATATATATCCACTTGCGGCATTCTGTCAGTTATATCCCCCATTTCATCATTTGTTTTCACCTACTATAAGCACCACCCTGTACCAACTCCTTCATTCTGCCTATCAATAGAAGTTGCACATTTCCTAAACAGACGTACTGTCTAAGCAAATCAAGCTATGAAATTGCTCATAACCCTATCCGTTACGTATGTTTAGGCTTTTATGTCACCCTTCGAGTACTTCCCTTGACTGCACTCATGATGTTGTCGCCCTATGCAAACATTTTTTAGTTCTTTCTCTGTCATGGAATTGAATATCAATCTTACTTGGCTTTACATGCCTGGTGTATCTGTACCCAGATTTGGAGTCACACCCGCACTCAAATATGCAGTTGTTGGAGATATATATGATACACCTGCAAAACAAGCCCTTTAAAAGGAAAAACGCATGTGATTCTCGAAGAGTATTTGAATTTATATTTAAAAAGTGCAACGTCAATACAGATGTCATTGAGATTTAAAAAAAAAAATTAAAAGTGGGTTACTGATTTAAAATGAATTTATTTTTTTGTTTCTTAAAATCTATATAAAAAAAAGTGTCACATAGCAGTTAAAAAATATACATGGATCAAACATGTAAAATTCATAATTCTTCTGTTAATTATTGGATGGACATCAGCAAAATGTTCATATTGAAAATTCCTTCAAAACTGAGCGACTTGATTGGGAAAAAATAGGACTGACCAAAATGGAAATTTGGCAAATAGTGACCAAATAATAAGTTTTGCCAAAACGTTAAACAACCACAACTCATCCTTACCCCTTAAAACCTATATGCTGTGTATACAGATGTTTAAACTAGTGTTTACCATCATTGTAGAGACGGAAGGTGGAAGGGACTTGGAATTTACAGTTCGGATTTGGTCTGGGATATGTACTTAATGAAGAATTCCTTTGTCTTCTTTATTTGATTAACATGCTGTGTTGTTTTCTCGATGTGGTTTCCTTGTTATTGTTAATGGTTTTGTTCTGTGTCCAGGCTTTATTGATTCCCTAATTGTCTTCCATTTTCTTATTGTTTTGACTGATTACAGTTGAGTAGGGAAACAAGGGGTGGAGATGTTGCCGAGAAGGTTGTTGTTTATCAACATGCAAACAAGGAGGTGAGGACAGATACTGGATGGAACTTCATTTTAGAGCTAGTTCTAATGCTCTTTCAACTTAGGCTGCCATAAACTTGATCCTTTGAATGCCTTTTGCAGGTTGCAATAATTTGTAATCATCAACGTAGTGTTTCAAAGTCTCACAGTGCACAAATGTTGAGATTGAATGAGAAAATAGATGAACTGAAGGTAAATTGTTACATTGTGCTTATTACTGTTGGTGTAATATACGTTATTGAACGAAAGAGTATACTTAGCCTGAATATAGCTGTATGACAATCGAGTGAGTAGAACCTTGTTACATGAGTTAGTTTGAGTTTATTTATATGCTGGGATTGAGCCAAAAAACCTCGTGTTGTGAGAATAAAAGCTAGACTTTTGTTCACATGTGTTTCATGAAGGGCTATAAATATAGGATGCAAAATTCTGCCACCTTGGGTTTAACAATTTCAAACCATTAATTAATTTCAGGAAAATGCAGAAATGTGTTTGGTTCGCATTTTTGTTATAATGTTCAGAAGCATAACATGAAGTAGTTCAAATTATCTAATACAGTATCAAAAGACAAAATTATTAGTTGATAGAAACGTAATTATTTTTAAACAGGAATAACAAAAATATTAGTCAAACAGTGTTTTTAAGGAGTTTGCCTATTCTTCATAGCATTGGAGCAACATTTTCAGGTCTTGCTTCTCAGACAGATTTATCTTTTTGATTGTAGGCCGTTTTGGAAGAACTCGAGATTGATTTGGCTCGTGCAAAGAAAGGGAAGCCACCCCTGAAGAATGCTGATGGGAAGCCAAAGAGGAACTTGAACCCTGAAGCGTAATGCTGCAGATTTCCTTTGTGTTTGTTGCTTAATAAAGTTGAACCTCTTCTTGATGCTCTGTCTAATGCATGCTTGTGATAAATAAAATATTCAGTTTAGAGAGGAAGATATCTCAAACCAATGCAAAGATCGAGAAAATGGAGCGGGACAAGGAGACCAAGGAGGATTTGAAAACAGTAGCGTTGGGCACATCAAAGATTAACTATCTTGATCCTAGGATCACAGTGGCATGGTGCAAGCGACATGAAGTACCCATCGAGAAGGTGATACAGTCAGTTTCTTCAATGCTCATATTCTTCCTGTAATGATGTTTTATTCGAGTCCTGATCCCTGGCCTTTCCTCCTTCCTTCTGGCACTCCATTACTCTAAATAGATCATGTCACTAATTGTGGGATATTTCTAAATATTAATTATAAACAAAATTTAATGAAAGGTACAATGAATTATCCACAAAAATAATTATGGTTACGACGAGACTATTCTGTTAACCACAAAGCCAGCCTTAGCCAAGTCAACAAGCCAAAGGGAATCCCAATTTGTGGCCCTCCAATGCAGCCATAGGCAAGTCAAATAGTCAATGAGCTAGAAATTAAGTCTATCTCATTACGTGGCATGACACCCTACTGTCCACCACAAATGATCCCGCCACCTCCATCTACTTCTACATGCCTGCAAATCTATCTTACCCTTTAAGTAAACAACTTATAGAGGGAGAGATGGAATAGATGTTGTAAAGCTTGATTTTTTAGTACCCTCCCCCTCAATCCTCTAATACGTGAATCCTCTAATGTGTTGCCTACTATTCTCACTCCATTACAGATATTCAACAAGTCTCTCCTGGCGAAGTTTGCTTGGTCAATGGATGTTGATCCCAGCTTCAGATTCTGATACTTTGTAGTGCCACAGGACCCTGCATGATCCAACCCCTAACAGAAACAAAAGAGAAAAAAATAACTCTCTTCTTGACAATATTCACTCTTAACCTTCTTTTTCTCTGTCGCCTGCGGAAAAATTCTTGTATTAAGAATCTTAATTGAATTATAGATGAGCTGCTTTCGCCTTTAACCAATTTTTTCTTCCTTTTCGTTTGATTTTTCTTCCTTTTGGGGTTGGGTACCAGTGTTTAGCTCTCAAAAGATTGGTCATATACATCTTCCTAATGCTCTTACTGTATATATAAGTTGATATTTAGCTTCTTTTATCTTACTCTTTCGGTGTTTAGATGAAGCAAATGGAACGCTTAAGCTACACTACTAGTCTATTACTAGAAGTTTATAGCTCTCAAAAGAACTGAGAGCTAATGTTATTATTTCATGTTTGTTTTCGTGGCCAAGTTCTTCCTCTGTAGGAGGGTGAATTGTGGACACATCCAAATGTTATTGCACTTTTGTGGAGTTGTCTGACTACTGGTTCTTCGTAAGGTAAAAGTTGCAATTATGCTAAATGTACAGTTATATCTATAATACAATTTAGGGCGGTGGATCCCACCCCAAATGAATAGTAAAATGTGCACTAATTTTGATGGGCATAAACTTTGAGTGGATGTGTGTTGAAAAGGGAGAGAAAGAGAGAGGTGATGGGGAGTGGGGGGGGGGGCCATGAGGTGGGGTTGAGGTTGTGTTTTTTTATAAAACACAAAACAGTTTTATGTGTAATTTTTTTTTTCATTTGACTCAATTAATTAAATAATATATGTAAAATAATATATATTTTTTATAATTAAAAAAATATATATATATTAAAATATATTATTAAATATTGCCGTGTTCGAATTATTTGTAATTAAATAATTTGATGTGCTCGTGCATATAACACAGAGCAACAGCTCAGTGTTGTGTTGTGTTATGTTGTGTTGGCCATAATGGCTTTGTTTGAGCAACCGGTAGGTTGTTAGGTCTACTGTTGGTGCTCCTTTATAGGTTGAATGAGTCCTCGGGGGCTAATTCTTGGGTTAGATTAGCACATTTGTCAGTCTTGGAACTTAATCTGCCTCCTGTGGGTTCTGGTAAAATTATCTAATTATTACATATTACATTAGGAAAACACTTGGTCAACCGACCAAATCAACTGGAAAATTAACCGCTAGGTACAAATTTGCAATGCGTGCGATCGATTTTTCGGTTGATTTCGTCGGTCAACCTAGCGCGGCTCATTACACTACCGGTTTGGGTACCATGGATACCTAAACATCATGTCTGAAAAAATGATCCAAATAACTTCCATTAATTTCATCTGTTTTAAAATAGTTGTCCTTTTATTAACACGAATATCTCTTAGAGATGTTAATTACCAAAACTTCACCACCCTTCCTAGATTAAATTTATCAACATACATTATTTTTTAATCTGTATGTATAAATCCAAAACGGTAATTACCATACAAACTCCACAATTCTCCTAAATATATAGGTCCACAACCAAAACCAAGTGGAAACCCCAAGAATAAGTAGGCCTAGGGGTGGAAATTGGAACGAAAAATTCCGATTTTAGTCGATTCCGATCAGAAAGTTTTCAATTTTGGAATCAAATTTCTTTTATCCGATTTTCGAATTTTCGATTTTTCCGAAATTGTTTGGATTGGAATTGGAATTAGTTTTAAAATTTTTGAAATTTCCAAAATTCGATCCAAAATATTTCTGAAATTATAATTTTGGAATTTCGATCTGATTTCCGAAATTTCGATTTTCGATTTCCTATTTCTAATTCCTGAAAATAAAAGGTAGATATATATATTAGAGAGAGAGAGAGAGAGAGAGAGAGAGAGAGAGAGAGAGAATTGAACTCATTATCTCTTACACTCAAAGCAAGATACAACCACTATACCAATAATTCAAG
>JAOTQG010111815.1:0-11769 GCA_025631175.1 Iris virginica
AAACCTCACCATAGCCCAGTTCTAAACCAAACTCCATTACCTGAGATTGAAGCTGGCTCGAGGGTTAATTTCTGGCTAGGTGGAGAATGCCGGAAGCTGCGCAGGCAATTGATAATTTCTCGACGAGGGTTACGATAAACTGCAAATAGAATGGAGACCATAAACTACAAGACAGAATACGACCCCCCTCCCCCACCAACCGTCTTCAAAATCCTTACCATAAACAGAGCAGTACCACTCCATCTCCGGCTACCCATCTTCGAAACTTGGATGATGTGGATCTCGATTTGGGGGAGAGTTAGAAGAGAGGATTGGTGAATGGGAGGGAGTTGGAAGGAAGGTGGCGGGTTGGAGATGGGTGTCGGCGAAGGGAGAAGAGAGATGAGATGAGCAGAGAGAGAGAGAGGGATCGGAGGGGGGAGGGGGAGGGACCGGGGGGGGAGGGAGAGGGGCTGAGAGACGAGAGGGGAGGGGAGGGGGGTTAGGGTTTTTATGTTTGTAGGTTTTTTTTTTTTTTTGATTTTTTAATAATAGTTTCAATTTAAACCCTTAACTTCATGTGAATGCAAAATTACAATCATATCCTTATAAAACTCACGTGTCTTGCACGTGAGTTGAATTTCGTTAGATTTCTAACGAATCCGTCTAAAAAACCCCATTTCGAAACAAAAATGTAATGTTAGGGCCTATTCCGAAATTTCCAGAATCGGGGGACTTGTTTAGAAACCCCACGAAAACTTTGGGGTCTAAAATGAAATTAACCCTTAATAAAAACAGTTATTCTCATTTCAGATCAAATAGAGTATCAGTCAGTCAGGTACATACGCCAATATTATTATATCGCTGTTTGTGTTCTTTCCATATAATATCCTCCGGCCGACTTCGAATCCATTGCATTTGCATGCATAGAGCAGAGCACTTCCTCCCTTCAGTTTCCCCCGGCCCCCAACCAACACCACCTTCTTGTCTTCACTCATCCACAGCTTTGCCGGAGAATATACGATCAAAATCAATAACAAAAGTGCGGATCTCCATGGGAGCAAGTTCTACTTCCAGCTTTCGAGGATCTACACTTCCACCCCTCCTCATCGCCTTGGATTCTCTAATTCCACCTTCTACTCCTCTCCATACCAATCGCCTTTTCTCCATATATGCCTTCTCTTGATTGGCTGATAAACTCATCTCAGTCACTTCCACAATCTCCTTGTAAATTATTAATCAACATCGATCGTGTTAGAAGGCGCAACGCAATATATAATAAGATCACTTCTCAAACAATTAATTCCCTAGACTAGATCTCATTCCATATATGTACCTTTTTGCCTGGAAACAGCTTCTTTAGTTCCACATTTGTCATCACAGAAAGATCCTTGTCTTCTCCAACCTGTGCGCATTGATGCAGAAACAAGGGAAATGGATCCTCAAAAAAGTACCAAGGGATCATCCAAACATGCTAAACCTGTCTACAAATCTCAGAAATACTAATTTCACTTAATTAAACATGGTAAGAGATATATCTCAACCTCATATAAATGAGCTAAGCGCAGGAGAATTTTCCCATCATCCAGCTCCTGCGTTATTCAGGAAATTAAGGAGAAAGTAAGATTTGGTGAAAGAGCTGCTGTAACCAAATAGAAGGAAATCGGGGTGCGAAGAAGACAGGAAGATCAACCAGCTTGACAGAGTAGAATGTAATGCTTCTATTCCGCAACATTTATTTATTCAGATGGCACTGCTACCTGAAGAGTTATAATAGCAACATTATTGGGTAGACTGTAGGAGGGATCAATCCCTGAAAAAGTGGCTACATGAGACCCCATCCAGCTATCTCCATCCTGCCAAAGAGAACACTGTTATTTATATGATACTCCCTCCGTCCCTAAACGAATCTCCTGTTGTTATGATTCCGGGTGGGACTCATCCTAAGTATGGGATTAGATGGGTCAACTTGTGGTATAGGACTCAAATTTAAGAGGATTGATTAGATGCATCACACCAGTCACGTGACTTTTGGTGTATTGGTCGAGGATATTAACATTTGGTATCAGCAGGCACCATATCCTGGATTCGAGTCACGGAAAGGGAAAGGACTTGGTACCTAGGAGAGGGCTACCTGGAGCAGAGTGTGAGCTACCCAAAGAAGGAAAAGAGCTACCAACCGCCAGAGAAGGAAAAGAGCTACCTGCCGCAAGAGTGTCAGTTGCTTAGATTGTGAGCCGTCAAGACGGCGGATGCAGAGCGTGGTGGATTGTGTTATGATTCTGGGTGGGACTCATCCTAAGTATGAGATTAGGTGGGTCAACTTGTAGTATGGGACACACGTTTAAGATGATTGATTTGACACGTTTCACGTCACGTTGCTTTGAAACTTTGACCACTTTTTATGTGAATTGACTAGTTAAGTTATAGAAAATGTTATTAATAGTTAATTAATGATTTTAGAAAGATTGTACTTATAGAATCTAAAACTCAATAAATATATGTTAAATAATTTAAGAAAAAATAATTGACTTTCCAAAAACCAAACCTGACACTCATTTATAGACGGAAAAAGTACTATTTACTAAAACAAAATTTTCTCTTACCTGTTCAGTGAAGGCTAGCAGAAAGGGTGAATATATCTCCTGGCCAACTGAACGACGCCACTTGGCACCCTCTCCAAGAGTATCTATTCTATAGTAATATTTTCCTTGGATCTGCAATTTGGGCCACAGTCAAACAGCTAAGATACATTTAACAGCAGTAGGTTGCATCTAATGTAGCATGTTGACTAGACTGACTAGCAATTATGGATAGAGAAAGGAGTTGATTTGAATGAACTAAAACAATGATTGAGGGGAACAGACACATACTTGAAATAAAGAAAATGGATGGAAATTAGGATGACCACACTCATATTATACAGAGTATAGAGGTGCTTACTGTTAGACCTCTGCATTCGTTTAGAATACAAACAGTTTCATTGAGAGCCTCAGCAACACCTCTAGAGTCATCGTGTAACAATCTCCTACATGATTATAAAAATTTCTCACATTTCTGGTAACAAAAAATTCATAGACGATCACAAGTAAATTGGGATAAAGGTAAGCACAATTGTACAATTATCATGACACGTGAAAATGAAGCCACCAATTCCATACTAGAATGGGCAGACCTGTGAAGCATTAGCTCTATTTGCCCGTCCACAATGCTGGATCCACCAACAGACCGATCTACTAAAACTGAAAGTTCCGTCATATTGTCTACCATGTAAATTCCAAGATTAATCTGAAAGATGAAATTTACTGTTTAGCCAAAAACGAAACCCTTTCTTGCCATTTGGCATCGAGAATCTTATGTCAAGGAAGAAACAAAATTTCTTCTTATTTGAACTGAGCTTTAAGCGTTAATGCAAGAAAATGTAGCAATGCTAAACAATCAAGTGAAATTGATTCTTTCTGGGCGCTGAACTGACAACAAAAAATTTGACACTACCAGCAGCCATCATTTTCTACTGAAAAACGTATAAGGTCTGCTTCAGTACGTCAATTGCCAGACCCCACCCCAATGTTTACCAGGGTGAGATCGACGTAACAGTATGTGGTGCAAGAAAGATGATTTACTCAAGTGGTACTATATATAATATATCTATACATACTGACATACCGGGTAATAATTTCCAGCAACAGCTTGGTTCACTTTCAGATCCCAATCTTCTCTATGATCACGAACCTGCAAATCATAGTAATCTTTGTATAAACATAACTAAATAAATATGAGCTAAATTTCATTAACTTTAGGATGTAACGATTCAAATTTTGACAATTTTCAAGATTAAAACTACTTGTTGGTGATGACAAGGGCAATGAAACCACATGTTATAAGCTAGCCACCACACATTGCATCAAGATAACAGGTAAAGAATCTGATTCTCAATAACATAAAAGAAGAAGGAAATACAGCAGCATACCCTTTTAACAAAATCTCGGCCATTAGAATCTGTGAAGAATGTCTTATTGGTAGCCATCTTAGTCGTGATTTGAGTGATAACTTCTTTACCAATTCCATCATCGATGGGGATTGGTCCAACCTGATAGTTAATACATTGTCAACGTCAATCTACACTAACTTGAATTACACTCAAGAATGTAGTGTATAACTGTGAATTGTTTCCAAATATCTCATCCACCCACTCAATAGAAGAAGAGAAATGTAATTTATAGGAAATTGTTCTTATCACTAGTGAATTTGTTCTAACTGTGGTTCATTATAAGAAGTGAATAATCTTACACTATACTCGACTTCAACATGCTCTTTCCCCTTGTGCAATCTGGTTATCTGCATACACATTCAGTATATAAAGAAAAGATATACAAGTAAATTATAATAACCAACTTTTTTTCTTTTATATTCTTATTTGAATATGAGAAATATGATTTGGACCAGAAGACTCGTTGATTTTCGATTACATAGGATCATCTTAACAAGTCTTGATGTGGAATCTCTATTACAGGAATCATCAACCTTCGAACAGGGAAATTATTTCCACGAATCATGAACAAACTTTGCAATGTTGATGACCCAATACTCATTATCCTCTCTGAATAACAATCTTAGCTGAATGCTAGGAGCCTAGGAGTGATAGAGCTTAAAGTGGAGCTTTATGCTTACTACTCATTACGTCAACATTACAAACCAGGAAATTCTGCATAGCTCCCCAAAGCTTCAAGAACCACCATAGTAAAATAGAAGCTAATGAATCTGAGTGGGTCCAATCATATTACACACGTGGATGTACTTCAAACATCTTGTATAGTAACCAACAGATATAAGGTCATTTGAAGAATCATTAGCAGTTGCATGACTTTCTAAACATCTTCATCCTCAAAAACATTTCATTCTCCCAATCTTCCTTTTCCTCTAATATTTTTTATATTATTAAGTTATTCAGTGTAGCTGACCCCAAGTTATTGGGACAAAAGCTTAGTCGAGTTGAGTTGAGTTGAGTTTTATGTTAATCAGTGTCTCTTTGCTGAGTAGAGGTGAGCTCCTTAGTGACTGTAGTACAAAGGTCAAAAACTGAATGGGATCAGCGGTCGAGTCTCACAAAACCAACAGAAAACTGAGCGAAGATGCAACACACAGAGTGAACCTGAAAAATCCATGGATTGATCTGTTCATGAACTTCATCAATGATTGGTCCACGCATTACAGTTAAAATGTCCTGCAACATTTGAGAGCAACTTTAGCTGATAAATCTCCACACTGCTAAAAACTTTCAAGTGTGCATTAACGGGCCAAATTTACGAGGCCCTATACCTGTCCTCGTTGCTTTATGAGAAAAGTTCCATTTGGGCGGAATATATACGCGCCAGAGGCCTTCAACAAACAAGAAAGAGTTACATTAGAAAAACATGGGAAACTATTCTAATGTTTCCTTTCACTTCTCTTTTTGAGGGAGGTGAGAGCTGGATAAAAATAAATGAACTTGTATCAACCTGAGAATCTCGATCACTTCCATTGTATCCGGAATAGAAGCTGTAGGACTGTTGAATTGATTCTTTTACCTTCACAAGAACAGGTACAAATAAGAGAGAGAATTGACTTGTTCATTCTGATTCATGGACTTGACAAATGGCAGAATATGGGGTAAACTACACAAAAGCAGCAGGCTTACATATCCCTTGTAAGAGAATTGAAATAAAAAAGCACAAGACATTCAAATACAAACCGATATGTTCCTTCTACTATTGCGTGGAAAGCAATTAAACGAGAATACATATTTCATGGTGAAAAAGAAAACGAAAACATCAACATGAAAATGCAACTATCTCTATGTCACATACCAAATTTCGGCTATTTATATAATGTAGTTGGCCTTCCTCAGCAGAAAAAGTGAGTCTTAGGTGTCCTTGCCCCACTTCAACAGTTGACTTTTCACCTCTTTGATATGTATATACAGATGATCTTGATGATCTACTGCCTTCAAGGAAACAAAAAGTAGATAAAATGGTCATAACTCAAGTAAATCATTCTACATCTTCTCCCAAAAGCTTTCGTAAAATAGCGCGAGTATATGCCCAACCTGCCATTTCCCCCCTAGAAATAGTGTATGTGCTGAACCCAAGAGGGGGTGCAGTTGCAGTAAAGATAAGCCAACACTTGGGAGTTTCTCTTGGTACTTGATCCAGGTATGCCTGAACATGGTAGTTTCTCATCTTCCGATCTGATTCAGTTAAAGGAATAAGCTGCGATTCAATCTCTCTTCCAGCAGAATCACGAACAAAAATATCATCATCTAAGACCTGTAGCAAGTTTGACCTTGTGAGTACAAAAGAGAGCTATACATACTTGTACTATTCCTAAAATTTTGCTATTTTTAGAAATGGGACTATTTTTTTGGGACGACCAAATAAGGAAAGGTGGACAATTTTTTTTGGGATGGAGGGAGTATTAAATTCAAAGGCTTATATCCATCACAATAAACTCCTTGACATCCACAAGTACCAGCCACCAGGGGTTAACATGTTCGGGATTGTGTTGAAAAAGATGCGGTATACATTGTTAGTCAAACCATAAAATGATAAATCTATATGCTGCATAGGCCTGAAGTGCAGAAAGGGAAAGGTGAAAACAACATGCTTTCCTGTGATAGGATTCAAAACAAATATGCCAGAACCGCCGTACAAAGGGGAAAACCCAACTTGTCAACTGTGATATTCCATTTCAACAGCCAAATCACTCAGATAATCTCAAGGCTCACATTTTCAGAGAGAAAGTAGCAGTTAGGCACCTTGAGCAATCTTGTACTAGGTGGATTATTGTATTTCTCTAAATTGGAAAATCAGTATCAACTACCAAAAAATAAACTAGTGTAATCACAAATTCAAAAATCAAAAAAGGCAATTTCAACTCTACGCAGTTCTGTTAGGATCAACAATTGTTTCTAATAACGCTACTTTCATGTAATACAAGACCGATAACTTGAAAACTGTAGCATACTAAGCATCGGAAATGGAAACAACTGGAAACAGAATCCAGAAGAATATAAGGCAAGAAAAAGAAAAATATTGCCAATGAAGTGAAAACCACGCAGAGCACCAAGATCAGAATTGAAGCACTCACAGGAATCCGGATTGTATCGTCTCTCTCCCATCCAAGAGAATTGTAGACCAGAACAATCTTCAGAACAAAATACTAATACTCAGTTATTACAAATTAAACTAGCAAGTTCGCACTAACTAGCCTGTTGAAAGTCCAGCATAGAGTTCTTACCAAGTTTTTACCATTGGAGAAACGAATTTCTGATGAAGGGCAGAAACTTACATTCAGAAGTGGGCACTGAAAATTAATAATTGCATTCATTATCTGTATTCACTTGATTTGCAGGATAAAAGCATGTGAAAATTTGGGTATCGCTGCTTAAAATGAGAAGCAGAAACCATACTGAATTTAAAATGCGCCAGCATTGAATATAATCGATATCATTAGTCAGGAGAAATCAAACTCTAAAAAATATATTCTCGGCTTGCTTATTCATAAGTTAGTTACTGGAGTCACTTAAAGCCAGAATAGCAAGCTATTTTGACAATATATCACAAATACGGGAGCATAAAGTAAGGCTTATGACATTATGCCTGTTGAAACTTTGTTGGGCATTTCTCCAATCCAGTACACGATGATGGCTTCGTCAAACAAGAAAGTGAAGCCGCAACTAGTTTTTCGGCCTGCGCACATATCATAAGTGAGTAAATGGAACTTCATGGGAAAAGAAATCAAAAAATGTAATCAATAAACTAAACAAATGCACCTCCACATAGCCAATTGACAGTCTTTTTGTATAGTCATCAGACACATGTTGTTTTGCTGTTCCAGAAACTGCATCATGGTGCTGAGCAATTGCTAAGCCATCTGCCAAGGCGTCTGTGTTAAGCCCGGAGGCATTTCTTCCTCTAAAAAACTCAAGTTGCCTGGCTGCCTATTTATAAAAGCCACCATATCAGCGATCAATCATGAAGATGCCCAAACTTAGACATATATTGAAACATGCAACTAAATCAATACCAAATAATAGCCACTCATCACTCTCACATAACGTTTGAAGGCTGGTCTACTTGTGAAGTATCCTGTCCAATAAGCATTTGCATGATCTGCATATCTGATGAAGTGGATCATTTCAAAATTTTAAAAAGGATCTAATATAAGGAACCTATAACTACTAAATAAGATTGATCATCATCCAGTTTAATTAACTTACGGGAAGAAATCATCGTTCTTGATTGGCCAGGATGTGGCTGTTGCATGTTTTGCATCGGTATACACAGATGGGGTGGAGTACAATGCATTTACACGCCCATCCTGGAAGATTCAAAATAAATCAGGAAGCAAGAAACATATATAAGATAGAGAAAGAGCTGGTAGCATGAACATATATATTCACAAGGGAACAGACTTCCATGGTTCAAACTGATATCATTAAGAGAAAATAAGTATGAGGATAAGAGCAAACCTTGAATGACAAAGAAGAACGCTCAGTTTAAACTAAAGTGGATACATGTATAAGCTATTTCCTATAGTAAAACCTAACTTCATATGTAAGCAGGACACTGATATGTTGGATATACATAATTCAGCAAGAGACTAAAAAATTACTTAAAAATATGTAAATAACGTCAAGGAATTCTTATGATCCATACCATATTAACATAATGAATGAGCTTGTCCATCTGTCGGAACCAAGTGTTTGCAAATTGATACTTGAAATCCTCCCCCATGGTCCACATGACATGATTCGTTCGAGTTATGTTAGCCTGAAAATTACTATGTTGTAAGCATACGACCATAAGCTGCTATGTATAATGAAGAGATGAGCTTCTACATAGTTTTAGTTGTCATGGGCCTAGTAATTTCAGAACCAAGATTTTTTTTAGTACTCCCTCCATTTTGTTTAAAGTGTCCATGACAGTGATATTTTCCCTCACAACATGTCACTATCATGAACACTTAAAATGAAACGGAGGGAGTACTATTGATATATTTGCATTAACAATATTAGATGTGCTCCTAAGGATATTATGTGTATAAAATGCCAACAGAAGTTGGAAGCCCCCAAGGATCATTAGAAAGTGGAAGCATGATTTGACTCCCGGCCTTTCCTTGGATATTATGTCAAAATGAAAATCTGAGTGGGATCAACGCCATATGAACCAAGACAGTTGATGCACAACTATGATGTAGTATAACTTTTCGAAGTGGTATGAGTAGTATCACAAGCTTAAGAGACTTACTAGAATTTTGCAAATAGTTAAACAACTGATCCTGATTACGGAACAATAGGAATTGAAATATCAGATACTGAACCTCACAAGTAATAATTAGCAAAAAGAGAAGAAGAAGAAATATGGAGATAGATAAATGCACTCTTCTACCTTTTCCGTTGAATAGAAGTCCTTTGTAGGTATAACTTGATTAGAAAGCCCAGAACTTGAGATGAAAATTATATGAAGGATAAGTTTAGGATTTAAGTTCATCATACTCATCAATAGATTTTGCATTTCCACACATTTTCTTTAACTAAGCGTATTTTCAAATTCAATATCTCCTTTCTTTGATATCATGTTGTCAATTTCAATTTCACCGAACAATATGGAAGCTCAAGCTTAACTAGATGATCTATATATACATATATATATATATATATTTTGCTCGGCAACGAGCTGATTGATGATATGAAAGAGAATGTGCATTCTCACCTAGACAGAGTCCACCTTACCTGTGACACTGCTGCAGCAACGAAGTCATTGACCCTCTCTTGGACATTGTAGTCAAACAAAGTGATGTCATCCTTCATTGAACCATGAAAAAAAAAAATCAAGCGTGGGAGGAAAAGAAATCATGGGAGACTAATATTTAAGTTAGAAACTTTTTTCCGGACTTACTTGAATGATTGGAGACACATCATTAACTTCAAAGGAGAAGCCAGGAGGAGGTGCATAATTTTCTGGGGAAGCACCAGCAAATATCTGCAACCGTTGGAACAAACTAGCATGAATAGGCAAAGAGAAGCAAGATAGAAGTTCCAAATTGTTAGATGAAATGAAATGGAAAAAAGTTAGATCCGACTTTTGCATTTACCTGAGCAGATGAACCTAGGCTCTTAGATCCCTGCCAAACAACTTCCAAACTCTTCTCATTTTTACGCTTGGCCCTGTCTTGGTAATCAATTCGCCCGAAGAAAAGTGAGTCAAAACCAACCTAGTCAAACAAAAGGGAAAATGGGTATCAAAGAAACGGAAGATCCCCTTCTGGTTATAAAGCTTATATTTTCAAATCAGGACAGGAAGAGGTTACTTCTGCTCCCAACAAGTACGCCTGTACAGCAGAATGTCCAAAAGGGTCAATTTGCCAACCAATCCTTGGAGTAATGCCAAACTGCTTCTTTATAAATCGGTGTCCTAGAGTTGTCTGATCAATCATGTCAATGTAATGTGGTGTTGCCTCATCATGCATGCACATACCCCCATTTCTGCAACAATAACATGTGAATGGTCTCAGTAAAAATTGGTTTAAAGAATTTCATTATCAGTCTAAGCAAGCACATCAAATGAATCTAAATTAATGAAACCAATAGACTTCACAGAGATATAAATACGGTTTTGCTTCAACTTGTAGTAGTATTTTGGGAGCAATCGGTTAAAATAAAGAAAGGTATTTGGACATAACATGAACTCTAGCTGCCCGGATTTAACAAGTTGCTCAACTGCATGCTGGACTACTTCGTTCTGGTTTCTCCACCAGCGCTGGAAAAATGCCTGCATATATAACACCGACTTTTATTACTTCTACGATATCTAGGCAGTATACGGGAATGTTCAACCACAAAAATTTGAGCATCACCTTCTCCTGATTGCGTGGAACTTACTATCAAGCAGATTATTTTCCTTTTCTGTTTACCCTCTCTCTAAATCCATTTTCTCCACCTCTTTTTATTACTAATCAACATTAGACAATCTAATGTGAATGCCGTAATGATGATTTGTGATACAGCCAACCAGGTGAAGATCGAGAGAGTTAAACTGCTCTTAGCATTGCATAATTTGCATTAACCAAAGGTCCATAAATGACAAAAGCCATATGTATATTGGGTGATAATGATTGCGATTTGGTTTTGACATCTCGTCCAAAAACGATATTTCCATAAAAGTTAATAGTCTTCCCTAAGACATGTTTCGTTAATGACGCTGGATTGAAAATATATCACAGTGGTTGTTGGCCTGCCTGAAACACAGCATATTAGGGGATAGATAAACTGGGTGGGGGCTACAGTGGGGCTTACTAAAGGCTGCCCAGATACAAAGTTGTGATTCATAACTCATACACCAATCTAAATTTCTTGGAAAGAAGAAATAGCTTATATTCTTGGTGGAGTTGGAAAGAGAGAAATTAAAAAAGAAAAGAGGGAAGCAGTAGACCAAACCTGTTCGACAAAAACAAACTTGCGGTTCTTGTCAGCCAAAAGAGCAGGCACCACAGAGTCTAACACATTCTGCACGCATGCACCCTGTGCTCATAAACGATTAAGCCCGTTACATTAAGAAATTATGCCGAAATTTGGTTCCTAAAAGCAGAGGGGCAATACTAGTCTAGTTTAGTAGCATCAATGTGTGTGTGCGAGTGTGTGCGTGTGTGTGTGTGTGTGTGTGTGTGTGTGTGTGAGAGAGAGAGAGAGAGAGAGAGAGAGAGAGAGAGCTCTCTCTTAAACAAATCTCACGCTCCCCACGACAATCTAAC
>JAOTQG010111826.1:0-11767 GCA_025631175.1 Iris virginica
GCAAACTAAAGTATTGTAAAACTATAGAAAGTTGAAACGGTAGCACATTTGGGATCTCAGTATTCAGGTTGTTTTTATTTCACCAATATGTAATTTGTAGAATGAGACTCATATGAATATATGATCGTGTATGCATTGGGAAGCGTAAATAAAATAAGGAGCAGTTAATGCACTAATATTCAGTTTGGACGATACACTATAAAATTTTTATTAAAAGAAAATGCAAGTGTCATTTTATATATTCATACGAAGGATTCACTTTGACTTGGGATGGTGCAAAACTATTGGTCAGAAATAAACTTTTGGCAAACACATTGGTTGAATATAGGGTTCTTTATGGTGGCGGTAGAAATTTTGAATAAGCGCCAAAGGACGACGCGGGACATTTAAAGTATACTGGGGTCCACGAAAAGAATTTATGCAGCTTCCTCAGTACACCTTCTCGTTTATTTTAAAGGCTCCCCCCACGTTTATTCCTTTTGTCTTCACTTCCTGATATCCACATCCGTTTAGCATAAACTCCCACAAAACTGGTAGATATGTTTTCACCGGGCCGCCGCATTAGAAACCGTTCCAATTTTAGGGCACGGAACGCCGCTCGCCCTCGTTATTCTCCGTACGCGTATGAAGAGTGGATTATTCTGATCGACAGCGATTCCGATGATGTCCCATTGGCTGCCGAAGTAGACGAGGACGAAGAAGAGGAGGTGAACTCCCAACCTATAACTGAAGAAAGGTGCCCAGTCCTGGAGATCACGAACATCGCCTCTCCCGGTACAGAGACAAAGGTTAGGACCGACAAGACACCGAATTTGGAACTGGCGTTGGCTGTTGACGTTGTGAAGGAACAGAAGGCAGATGCAATGCCAACGGAGGCCAAAAAAGTAGAGTGTGAGAGTGCCAATGGTGGAGACGAGGCAACAGGTGAGGAGTGCATTCCAGTCGTGCCAATTGGACGGAATGAAGAACCGGTGGAGCAGCAGACCAAGGACTTCCTCATCGGATGGGGTTAAAAAGTTGTGATGTCGGCGTGTTTGGGTCTCACAGGTAAGCTAAACATTTCCTGTACACTCTGATAGTTGAGCCAAAGAATAAATGTCCACATCAATTAACATCAGTTTTTAATTTGTTTGTCAGCGCACAGGTATAAGCGTGGAGGCCATGAGATTTTTGTTAGAAGATAGCAACATTATTGTAAAGTGCTTGCACTGTATTTTGGGAACTCTCGTAATGTATGAACCGGATATGGAAAATGACTATTATGTGTTGCATTAGGTATCATTTTGGTTTTGCTTTCGGACCCTCGTAATGTACGTAATCACGTCGTTCATAAGGGGCGACTGTGTTTTATTAACGACTACTGAATGGGATATTTGGTACTTGGTCCTTCACTCTGTTAAGTAATAGTTGTGTTGATCATACTTTGTTTGAAACTATAACTTCACATTACGTAAGCACACAGAACGGAATGGACGAATGTTTGAAATTGTGACCCAGTAACCAAGTTGTCGGGAATGGCAAATTCAGCAGTTTTTCAACCCAGTGACACAGCAAATGTGTACTATTCGGGGGGGGGGGACAACTAAGGGTATAATATACTTTATACCAAAAACTCATATTTTCCATCTAATCCATCTGATGAACAGTACAATCTGATGAACAGTACCATCTACTCCGATCAGTTTCAATCTGACATTGGTGATCCTAGCATAATGGAGAACTTCAACATTTAGATGACTAGCTAAGCTAATAATGAGACTGCAATCATAATGCTTTGATAGAAGCTTCCTGTATATAAGCAATGACTTTTCTTCTTCTTCTTATAGTTGTTTTCCCCTTATTTATTTTCCTACCTCAACTCTTTTCCCGTACTTTCACTTTTTTTATAATTTATTGAGTTAGATCACGTGTTTTATATATCATTACATTTAAATATTATTACATCTTATATATCAAATATATTTTTAATATCACACCAAAATATCATCAAATATCATATATTGATATCAAACACTTTTCATATATTACCCCTACACCTATACAATCTCATAAATCAATTCAAACATTTCATATCATATTCTCTCACTTCTTTTCTCAATTCTCTCCTCACATTTAAATATTTCACATCACATTCTCTCTCCTCACATCACATTCAAATATTTCACATTATAGGGGCAATTTAGTCTTTTATTTCATAAACTCATATCATCTCATATTCATATTGTGAACAGTATCATATCATTCAATATTACAATATATCATATTTGTGATCGAACCCTAAACACATATATATTTGATTAAATCAATGTTTTTATTATTTGTATTTTTTACTTTCATGCTCGCAAACACGAATATTTAATTTTGTGTCCGGGAAACGGTTACACACTAGTTTATTATATTAATGGTCGGATCACGAGTGTGATTTCATAATACATGATAATATGATAAATATAATTAAATTTGATCACGAATACAATATCTCAACTCATATAATTCAATATCACATTTCAACATTACACACTTTTCATCTACTACCCCTATACCTATACACTCACATAAATCAATTCAAATCTTTCAAATCACATTCTCTCTTCTCTTTCATTAAGGGTTAGATCATGAATGTGATATATGATGATATATGATGATATTACACTGTTTACTATTTGAATATGAGATGATATAAGTTTATGAAATAAAAGACTAAATTGCCCTCATGATGTGAAATATTTGAATGTGATGTGAGGAGAGAGAATGTAATGTGAAAGATTTGAATTGATTTGTAAAAGTGTATGTATAGTGATAATAGATGAAAAATGTTTGATGTTTATTTGTGATGTTGAGTGATATTGTAACATATTGAAAATATATGAAATATGTTTGATGTTAGAATATTCAAATGTTGTGATATATCTGACTTGTGATCTGAGTCTAATTCTTTTCTCACATTTAAACATTTCACATCACATTTAAATATTATAAATTACATTCAACCTTTCACATCTAATGGTAAAATAGATATTTTAATATAAATCTCATATTTACTTATCTTACTTCATCTCATATTATAAACAGTGTCATATTATATTATATCACATCATATTACTATGATATGACCATAAGGATCTAAAAATTTTGGGCCGGAGCCTGCATCTATTGAATCATGGTCGCGTACCCAGTGAGAAGCCCATTCGACCAGTGGGACCCACCGGAAACTTTAACAAACATAACGTACCCAGAGATATTTCATTTTAACTAATTTCCCGCCCCCTTCACACACACACACACACACACACACTCACACACTCGTACATACACAGATCAAATGTTCAAATCTATAAAAACGTACAGTACAGAAGTCATGATTTAGGGTTTTGAATCAACAAGCATGAATCCGAATCGGAAGCTCAAGAAGCCAGACATGAGACAGAATCGGAGGCTCAAGAAACCAGACACTACTTCCAAGGTAGTAACATTCCTTAATCTTCATACCGTTGTATCTCTCCAAAATTAAAGCCCTAAAAACTAGGGGGGGGAAAGAAGAGTTAAAATTTCAATTGTGTTTTATGTCCAGCTGATTTTGGAAGATATCATTGGATTGACGGTGAAGAATGCGAATGGATTGGCTTCTAGCATTTCGAACTCAACATGCGTTTATTTGGCTGGCTGTGTTGTGGTGGCCTACAATGTCGATTCCAGGACTCAATCACACCTCATGGTTTCTCATCGTTCTCCTAAGCCGTTAAGCTGCGTTGCTGTTTCTAAGGATGCAAAGTTCATTGCAGCTGGAGAGGTTTATTCAACAATTCCATACACACAGAGTAGTGATTTTGATAGATCGAAATTTCGTTTGAATACACTGATTTCTTTTTGTGATCTTTACAAACTGAAATTTTTTGTTTTAGACTTTGTGTTCATTTTAGGCAATTTTTACCTACTGAACTTTCCCTAAGGGACCAAAAGACTACTGTCCTCATATACCTACTAACATTCAAAGAAAATGTCCATTAGACCACAAGTAGTTAGTCTATCGTTACAAAGCTACCGAAAACTAGCCTGGATGGCGACTTGCATTCTCTTCTGCTAAGTTTCGTAAGTCTGAAAGAAAAAATTAAGAAAAACACTATTTGTTTGAAAGTTAACGTACCTTTCCTTCAAATAAATGGTCATATAGAAAAATAAATACTCCATCGGTTCCTAATTAGTGTCTTATTTTAACTTTTTTTTCGTCAACTGTACTAAACTCTGACTTATAGTTTATGAGCATTAATTTGTTGTTGTCAATTTATATAACATATTATTGATTGTTTATTTACTTAATAATCTTACGAATAATAAAATTTTAGAATCTAAAATACAATAAATATATGGTAAATAAATATTTCTATAATAAATTAGGCTGGCTTTTCAAAAATCATTAAGACACTCATTAGGGACGGAGGGAATAACAAAAATGAAACACTAAAATATTAATTTTTAATCGCTCTCGTTTTAATTTTTTTCTTCATTTCATCATTCCTTTTTCTCTTTATTGCAATCATTCCTTATTTTACTAAATCATTTGGGGTCTTCAGTTTTTCTAGCATTTCATAATTACTAACATATTCTTATATTGTTAATCCTAATGGAGTAAACACTGAAAATAAATCGCATTATAGTAATTAAAAACTCTTACTCACATAAACACAGATATGAAAATATACATACCATCATTTTTTGTTGAAGAATAATAAGTATTTTTTTAAACTGTAAGTTAAATGTTAATTTGACTAATTTTCGTTATAGGAACAAAATAAGTTGATCTTTAAATTGAAAATTCCTGAAAAAACATATTATTTCAATTAGTATGTAATTAGTATTAATTTTTTACTTTTCACCTTAAGATTCAAAAAAGATTACAAGGTACCCCCTTAAGAATTCTGTTAATTGTTGGTGGTTTATTGGATGCTTTAGTTGAATTTTAGTAGGTACATTAGAACGGAATAAACTTGGATAGTTTAATTTACATTGATATAGCATATCACCTGGATGTGCTATTGAAGCATCTTAAAATCATGCCAGCTTCATTGGAAAGTTGTGTCCTTTATTTGGCAACGGAAGGAGTATTAGTTTTCAAATATTGTTCCCAATGATAAATAAGCCATTTGATATTGATACATCTTGTGTAAATTAAAAATAGCTGACTATGCTTCACATATGTCTTGTTACATCTAACATGGTTTGCAGTCAGGGCACCAACCTGCCATGTTAGTTTGGGTTTCTGCGAGTTTGGCTTCTGTTTGCGAACTGAAAGGTCATCAATACGGTGTCGCTTGCATAGCATTCTCACCTGATGGTTAGTCATAACAAGTTAGTTGGATCTTCTATACCTTTTCCGATGATTCTTATATTATTTCTTAATCTGCGGGGCTGAACATTGAGAAATTTTACTACAGAACATTTTTCTCTTTAAGTCTCTGTTTACAGCATCTTCTTTATCATATTTTTTCCTTTCAGGGAAACATCTCGCGTCTGTTGGATTTCCTAACGATGGATACCTTTGTCTTTGGGATTTCCAAAGCGGTAATTTAGTTACAAAGCTAAAAGCATGTTCATCTTTCGCTGCTGTTGCATCAGTCTCCTTCTCATTGGACTCAAAATTCATTATAACTGCTGGGAATAAGCATGTAAAGTTCTGGACGGTTGGATCATCATCTACAAGATCTTGTTCTAGAATTGGAGGAGGGTCGATGGGAGTCCAACGGAAGCCAGCTAGTTTTGGGCATCACAAAGGGTGGTCATTTATATCTATGACTTCTCCCATCATGGCTGGCGGTAGTTTGGTAGCTGACTGCAATCAAGATGTTGGATTTGCACCTTTTTATGCATTGACAGACTCAGGTGGATGGTTCACTTACTATTCTCATGGAACTAGTGCATTTGAGATTATGCTGCCGTTTTAAATGTTAAGTTCCCTGTTCGATTACAGGTCTTCTGTACCTTTTAAATGGCGGGTTGACAATTATGAATTCAGTGAACTTGAAGGTACATGTCCTATTCTATCTATGAAAGAGTTCTGAGTTTTTTTGAGTTCAATCAGTGGCTTGTGCAGAAGTCTAAATGAATTCTCCAATAAGCTATCTAAAGTAGTATTAGTGTAGTTTCAGTGCAGTTCGCGTGATCCATATAGTCGATTTCCCATTATGACAATGCCATAACTCAATAACATTCCAAAGGGCTGTTTGAACTCTTTCGGGTGAGTAATCTAGAAAATTTATTAGACTATAAGTTCTGCTTAGAGCCTTAGACTATGGTTTTGCTTTGCAGTGACAAGATTAGATCTCTGCTGGCTAACTTAAATTTTGATCAAAGATATACTTCAGATATAGTTGTGTACACTTCAAGGGGTTTTACTAATTCTCGTGTGATTCTGAAGGTTTTGTGGTATGTGATGTGAGCGAAGTCTCATTGCATCTATTCTTCTATTTGTAAAGGAGAGAATGCTGACCTTTTGTATGATAGAAAACCTGGTAGAGTTAGAAAGAAAGCAATGAAGCATGGATTTGATGAAAGGGCTATCAACATAGTTGACTTTTATACCAACATGACGATTATATAACTTACCAAGGAAAACTATTTTCCGCTAAGTACCATGACTGTTCTACTTCAAGAATTCTTACCAAGAAGAGTATATTTTGAAGCTTATCACAAAATAATAAGCCAAAAACCTTGTTAATAATGTCGAGTCAATCCTTGCAATGCAAGCTACATCCTTCTCAACACACACAAGTTCTTATTCGATTATTCCTAACTTTTTATTAATTTGGAGCTTGGACACAGTATATGTGCTGAATTTTTTATATTTGCGTAGATTATTTTGAGTTATGTGTCTCTATAAGAGGCCTGTTTATAGGTATGGAGGAACTTTTCACCTGTCTTCTAGATATTTGGTAAACATATGAAAGACAAAACGTGTACTTAAATTTTTCCGTGACTTGGAGGTTGGTTAATGAAAATGAATGGCTAAATGTAACTTGTTTAGATGCAACATGTGCATATCATCATATTTCAAAGGAGAAAAAGTACACCTGTTGTGCCTCCTTGTATACTTACATCTTTCCGTGAAGTCGCATGCTTCCTTGGAGTAATGACAAGGTTGAAGTTCTGTATTTGTGAAGTGTATGGACTTTTGATCCATTCAAATTTAATGTTCTTACAGTTTCTTATGCACATTATCAGGTTGAGAAGGCTTTTGCAGTTTCTACATCCACTGAGTTTGTTGCTTGTGCATGCCATAATGGAGTGGTAAAACTTTTCACGAATATCTCTCTTGAGTATGCTGGAGACTTACTGTGTAATGAACTGAAAGGAAGAAACATGGTAAAGGATATGAACCGCCATGCCGAGGTCACTAACGATTCACCCCTTCCCGATGCAATTGCTTGTCAATTTTCAACATCTGAAAGGCTTGGTAAGCCTCATTTTTCTTCAAACTGAATCATGATCAAATTTTTTGCATATTGGTGTTATGTTCGTACCCAAAAAGGAATAAGAAAACAGCTTTTTCTGTAACATATAAGTATTGTATCTGCATTTGGTTGAAAGCCACCTCGTAATGAATTGGGGTTTGATGCATCGTACCAATACTATGCATCCCTTCCATTAATGATTTAAGATGTAAAATGTGATACACATGTGATATTCATTATAAAATTATTACTTCCTCCGTCCCACTTGAAGAGAAATTTCCGTTTTGAGCTGTCCCACTTGAACAGTGACATTTTATTTTTGGTCATTCCATTTTGCAATTTTCTCCTCCCTTTTTGCAAGGGATAAAATGGGACACATGTTTAGGGGATATGGAAATTAACAAGTTTTCCACTATTTTCCTTAATTTGCACAAAAAGTCAAAGTGTCCATCTCTAGTGGGACGGAGGTAATATTTGGTTTGCCTTATGATGTCAGTTCTAGAAGTACAAAGTGCAAACGGATGACTGACTCGAGCAAAGCATTTATAGGAAGATATAAATCTTCCATGATTAGGGATAGGGATGACAGAATGTTTACCTGTTATAACTTATAAGCGTCAATAATACAGTACTGTTATGTAATCCTGTACTAGCTAACACTTCCTGTTGCAGTGGTGGTCTATGGAGACCACAGTCTCTACATATGGAACATTCATGAAAAATACAAGGTGATTGCGTAGAACCCATATTGCTGTGGTTTATTATGCACTCATAATTTAGTTCTAGCTAATTGCATTCTAGAATGAAGTGTTAGAAGCAGAAGAATTTCTTTACATTATCAGAACCTAATATTGTATCATATTGATTATAATCTAGGCTACCAAGTCTTGTGTGATAGTTTCACACAGCGCTTGCTTATGGGATATCAAGAATCTTTCATGCGAAAATATGCATGATCCTTCTCTTGCATGTGTTGCTAGAGGTTGTCCAGGTGAAGCTTCTTTTGCAACATGCTCTGCAGATGGCACTATTAGGTTATGGGATGTTGCTTTGCAACCAGTTTCATCAGAGAATCTTGCCACAGACCATCAGTCTGTGACAACCGAACCAGTTGGAACTGCTTGTTTAGGTAATCGCATGCATGCAGGTTTTCCAAGCACTTTGTGGCTTGTGGACAGAACGTTGTACCATTTATTGTTTTCTATTTATAGTGATTTTCTCTGCAGTGAGTGCTGGGATTTTTGAACGTGAGTTGGTAGCTTCAGGTATTATTACTCGAGGGTTTCGAGCAATGGCTGTTAGTTCTGATGGAAAGCACCTGGCTGCTGGTGATTGTGATGGAAACCTCCATATCTATGATTTACTGACATCTGCCTACACATGTATACAGGTTATCTTGGCATGGATCGTAATTTTGAATTATTCTCCGTGATAAGAAGTTTTTAAAAAAGTCAAATTTTGGAAGATACTGTTTTCCTATTTTCATGTTTGTTTCCTTTTATTGCGCACATACTTACAAGTATGTACTTGATATGCTGACAGGATGCGCACGAGACAGAAATTCTGTCCTTGAGCTTTAGCTCACCGGTCAATATTGATACTTTTCCTTCAAAAGAACTTGAAGGTTATTACTTGCTTGCTTCAGGAGGAAAGGATAGAATGATCCATGTATATGATGTAGAAAGGTTTGGCTTATAAATCCATTGGGCTTGATTAACTTTCTGTAAAATATTAGAAACTGTAAATCATATTCATGTTCTCCCTTTTCAGGAATTTTAATCTGGTTGCAAGTGCAGATGATCACTCAGCTGCTGTGACTTCTGTAAAACTCACTGGGAATGGCCGCAAGCTTATCAGTTGTAGTGCTGATAGGTGAGTTCTTATAAATCAAGTTATTAGTTTTGGAGTCTGGACGAGATATACAATATTTTGTATAGCAAATGAATCGGTATGTTCATCTGTTGGAAATGACGAGACTGCTTCTTCAGCTTGATCCACTCTTCATGTTGTCCTATCTTCCATGGTCCTTCATGAACGTATCTCTAGTTCCTCAACTGTTATAAAGTCCCGAAGAGATTAGTCCAAAGTAAAATTCCACACAGTCGCTGATCTATTATTATCATTTTAACACATCTTTGATTTGTGTAGATCGTTGGTCTTTCGTGACATCAGTGGAAGGGGTAATGAATACAGTATTTCTCGTTGCCATCATCAAATGGCATCTCATGGTACTGTATATGATATGATCGTTGACCAGATGACTGAGGTTGCTATTACAGTGGGACAGGTACCTTAACAATTAGAAACTGTTTATGGTAAAATATATTGGAAATAGTGTCGATATAGCTCCACGTCCTGCTTGGAAACATGCATTTGTAAGTTCCCATATGAAGTATGGTCATGTTTCCTATAAATTGTTGGGGTGCCTCACTTATGGCCAACTTGGCGGTGGGGGGCTGGGTGGGGAGGAGAAGTAATTGATACAAGGAAGAACAATGAAGAAGAAATGTACAGAGAGAAATATTGAGTGTTATCTTATATCATCAATGGAGAAAAGAATACAGCAGCATTATAAAGGGGGAAGAAGATGAAGGTAACCGTCTCCTAACTGTCTAACTAACTATGTTTAAGAATGTACAGAATACCACCTTTGTCTATGAGAAACTAACTATACAGCCCTTACAGACTATCTTAACATCCCCCCTCAAACTGAAGGTGAAAACAAATTGAAAACATTCAGTTTGGAGAGAACATACTTCAGCTGTGATGAAGCAAGACCTTTGGTGAATAAATCTGCCACCTGCTCATTTGTAGACACATGAGCAGTGTGTAACATGCCAGCAGAGATTTTGTCCCTCACTAGATGACAGTCTATCTCTATATGCTTTGATCTTTCATGGAAGACAGGATTGGAAGCCAGATGCAGAGCTGCTTTGTTGTCACAATAAAGTGAGACAGGAGTGAGATCAGAATAGCCAAAGTCACTCAGAAGACCAAGCAGCCAAGTGAGCTCACAAGTGGCATTAGCCATGGCCCTGTACTCAGCCTCAGAGGATGATCTTGAAACTGTTGTTTGCTTCTTAGATTTCCTTTCCAGGAGATTAACGAAGAGCCAAGAAACATGCAATAACCTGAAAGAGACCTCCTTGTAGTGGGACAAGAACCCCAATCTGCATCACAATACCCAGTGATCTGAAGAGAACTAGAAGAGGAACATAAGAGTCCTTGACCAACTGTGCCTTTGAGGTACCTCACAAGCTTCAGGGCTGCATTTAAATGTGGTTGCCTTGGAGAAGACATGAACTGAGAGAGGATATGAACTGCATAAGAAATATCTGGTCTAGATATAGTAAGGTAGATAAGCCTGCCAACCAACCTCCTGTATTGATTTGGATCACTGACAGGAACACCCACATCTGTGGCTAAGCCATGATGTTGTTCAATAGGAACTTTAGAAACAACACCATTCTCCAGTTTTGTGTCGGTAATGAGATCAATCGTATATTTTCTTTGATGAAAGTAAATGCCAGAAGAGTTCCTGGCTAACTCAATGCCAAGGAAATACTTAAGAGGACCAAGATCTTTGAGCAGGATCATCACAAGCTAGTAAAATATCATCTACATACACTAACACTGATAAACAGGAGGTAGAAGTATGGAGAGCGAAGAGGGTGTGATCATGCTTAGACTGAGTGAGACCAAATTGAAGAAGGGCCTGTTGAAGCTTTAAGAACTATTGTCTTGGAGCTTGTTTCAAGCCATACAAGGATTTGTTTAGTTTACACACTAAAGGTTGACCTGATGTAGAAACCACACCAGAAGGAACTGTATAACCCTGGGGTAATTTCATGTAAACCTCCTCATTAAGATCATCATGAAGAAAAGCATTAGAGACATCCATTTGGTCAACTGTCCACCCTTTAATAGCAGCAAGAGCTAAAAATAATCTCACTGTTGTCATTTTGGCCACTGAAGCAAAGGTTTCAAAGAAATCCACACCTTCCAGTTGATCATAACCAAGAGCAACAAGCCTGGCTTTATATTTATCAAGGGTACCATCTGACAGGAATTTAATTCTAAACACCCACTTACAACCAATGGATTTCTTACCGATAGGTAGGTCCTGAATTGTCCAGGTTTGATTAAGTTCAAGAGCTGCAAGTTCTGTGGCTATAGCTTGACACCAATTGGGGTCCTTGACATCTTGTTTGTAAGTGGAGGGTTCAGTAAAGGTAGACATATTACAGAGATAAGAATAATAAGAGTCAGAGACAGAGGAATAATTGACAAAAGAAGCAGGTGTAGTGGGAGGAAGACCTACA
>JAOTQG010111837.1:0-11767 GCA_025631175.1 Iris virginica
TTTAATCTACAGTGGGATAAAACTTTATTTATTAATTTAAATTATTATTAATCTAGGCATAATAGTGGGATAAAACTTTATGAATTAAAAATGTAATTAAATTTATTATTATTGTTATTATTATTATAGCACTCTATTAAAATATTAGATACTATTTTAAATTTTTACAATTAGATAATAATAAAATAATAATTTATTTGTATTATGTAAAAAAAATAATCATCAATAATTTTTACGCCGTGCCCTCGGGCACGGACATTTACTAGTGTATATATAAAGCAAAGCATATCATGACTAGTGTCCGTACGTGTACATGTGCCGATCGAGTGAGTGTGCATGTGTAATTGCGTGCGATATATTGCTCATGATTACGAAAAGATTATGACATTATTTTGAATCGAATGTAATAATTCTAAAATTTGTAAAATAACAATTATTCTAAAATAAATATTTTATAGCCAGAACGACAGTAAAAAGTGGAACGACGTAAGTATTTCTCCACGCCCCGACCTTCATTAAAACAATTCTTCCATAATACCATTTTCAATTCGGATTGAACCGGTCAACTAGGGTTACATAGTTTGAAGTGAGTTGAGTTACAATAATTAACAGGCTATAATGAGTTCAATTTATTATAACTCGTTTAACTAACCGATCAATTCGATTATATAATGAATGAGTTAAGTTAAATTCGAATTAATATGTTGAATACTCTTTTACATAAAAATAATATTTTTTAAGATATTTTTTATATACATATTTATAGTTAAATAAATTTAATTAAATTGAGCTGTTTAACAGGTTAAAACGGATTAAAAAGTTTGTGGATTATATTTTGACCGACCTAATTTAGGTTTTTCATGAATAGGAGTTCGATCCTAAATGGAGTAATTGTTCAAATTTCTTTGCGAGTTGGACATAAAAAAATGTCTTCTTTAGTCAATCCCTCCTCCTGATCTTTCACCTTTAGAAAAAAAAAATAAAAAAATTGACAAGTTAATATTAAGAATTAAGATTTTCTGTCTCATTTGCTGTCTCATCCTCTGTTTCATATCTTTTAGATACGTTTCCAATTATTTAGAGTTTAAACATCTTTTAAACAATTAAGATGAAATTTTAAATTGATGTGACAGACAATGAGATATCAAATGGTATCCTTTGGACTCTAATTCTAATACGAATCATTCACATTTTACGGATTCGGTTATTAATCCTAACAGAGTAATTTTATCCATTCAAATCCGATCGTTATGAGGAAATAATTGTCGCAGATTTTTTTTTGATCTTTGTAACTACCACTCACTAGATAAGAGTTCTAATCTCATAATTAGCTCTCAGAGTGTGGGATATTTTTGTTATGAAAAAAACAACCGAAACGACCAAATTCAAAGATTCTGATCATAATCTTTGCCTAATTGAAAATTAGTTGTGCTTCATCTCTTTGGGACCTCTTATTTCAAGTAGTTATAATTACATGACCCTCCTAATCTGATCTGAAACCGGATAAACACGATTGGTACATAAAGCGTCTAGGCATTCCTAAAAAAAAGTATCATTAAAATAAATAAATAATAATAACACGAATATCATGAATTATGAACATGATTAATCATATTTCATGCCATGTTCATATTTAATAATCTTTATATTCAGTTTTTAATTTAAAAAGAATGACAGTGTTTGCTAAAAGTGCCTAGACGCTCAATGTAATTTCTAAGATAAACATGAATAAAGCTGAATTAAGAGTCGGAAATATTAAGTTGTGTTCTCTTGGATGGTTTTCACCCAGATTTTTAGATTTTTCTCTTTCATTGGTCCCACACTTTTTCTCTCCATCTCTCTCTTGCTTTTTACTATAATCATTACAAAAACACAAAAACCAAATCAATAAATTACGCATTCAAACACACCCTAACCTTCCCTGGCCTGAATATATAAATGTTAAATTATATTAAAATACGAACAATATAAAATTGACGAATCCGATTCCTACGAATAATATGTAATCAATCCTGTATTTAAAAGAGCTATGATTAAATTACTCCCTCGCCCATATAATTAATTAATTAATTAATCTTCTACTAATATACAATGGCAAAGTGTACACCACCACAAATGTTTCAAATTTGAACTTGTGGAAGTGGATATGCCCGTTGTCTACTTTCCTTTTTGCTAGATATGCCCATTGCAATATTACATGGACAACATGTAGAGTGATCTCCATTAATCAAATGTTTCAAAATGCCAAATATGCATCGTTAATATTTCGGGTGATTTAATACTGTTTACAATATACGATAATATCAGGTGATATAATACTGTTCACAATATACGATCATCGTATCAAGTGACATATCAAGTTCTCCCAAAAATATAATATTAAATTTCATTACTCAAAAATAAGTGTTTTATCCGTCCCTATATAACTGTCAACTCTTTATTCGAATTGAGATATTCACTTTCTATTAAAGAGTGAGATGCATAAGTAACTCGTGTTCATAAATTTTAGCTCCGATTACTTATGTTCACAATTTTATTACTACTTTCTTCTCATTTAAAGAGTTACAACTTGATTTTTGCAATCAATTTAACGACCTTTTACATTTAATTTTGAGCATAATTTATTTGGCTCAAAATTAACCACTTTTTCTTTTGTACTTGCAATGTAGAATCCATATGCTAAAAATAAATGAAATGCCCTATAAATAATGTGGTTCAATGGTTATACAGATTAATTTTCCGAAATATTGATTATTACCTACCAATTTTAAAGTTGAGCCCGAGAAATACTTGGAACACTAGGCTAAATTTCACCCCTTAAACCCTAATAATAGTTGGTACGTCTGTGCTGTGGTTCCCCAACCACCTAAATTTTAATTGTACACTATTCACTAGCTCGTTCTGGTTCTTGTAATGCATATTTTGTGATTTATTTTGTTCACATTGACTCAAAATAGGATCGATGGATAATTGCTTCAACCTAATTGTACACTTTTTTTTTTTTTTTAAAGTTCAACTTTTTTTTTTCTTGGGCCCCAAGTGGCATGAAAAAGGATCTAACCTGAGACTTTACATACCGTAAAATTCGACTCTACCGCTAAACCACCTCTTGGTTCCCATCTAATTGTACACTAGCACGGATTCTTGAACATAATCCAATTCAACTTAATAACTACCCGGTACAGTACAATACAGTACCACCAATTATCCAACCCCCCCACCCCACCTCCCCTACATCCCTCTCACTTGATAAGTTGATACGTGCTGCAAATCCATATGGCGTAAAAAGCGAAAAGCGAATATACCTCAAAACATTCTCCCCACACCCGATTATAAATCCAAACCTGATACCAAACTAAACGAGCTGTGTGAGAAAACCCCAAATTCGAAAATTCCACCTCACTCATGACCGACGCACTCCACAGAGACTACTCCGTTTGCGAAGAGATCGGCCGGGGACGATTCGGCGTCGTTTTCCGCTGCTACTCTTACACCACCGCCGCCCCCTTCGCCGTCAAATCAATCGATAAACGCCTCATCGCCGACGACTCCGTCGACCGCCAATGCCTCTACAACGAAAGCCAAGGCCATCTCCCTCCTATCCCCAAACCCTAACATCCTCTGTATCTTCAACGTTTATGAGGACGAGTCTTATATCTGAGTTTAGTAGGAGGGTTTCACTACTAGAATTTCATGAAATGCCTACTGAGAGACTGCCTACGGAAGGTTCCATAGGCAATTGCCTACGGAATTCCGTAGATAATTTCCGTTGGCGTTATGACTTCCGTAGGCAATTTTTGTTTTTTTGATTTCGGCAAAAGCGGGTTCTTTTCCCCCCGCTTATTTCATTTTCAGTAGTTCTCATGGGTTTAAAAATTTTCAACCCCAAAAATCTTGTGTTTAAAGCTGCTAATGGTGGGTCCATATATTGACCCCAAAAAAAATCTTTCTCATTCTAAAGCCATAAAGCCAACGACTATACCCAAAAAAAAAAAACTCTTTTTTTACTTTCACTCTCTCTCTCCTTCTCGATGTACTCCGTCTCTCTACACTCCATCTCTCTCTCTCTCTCTCTCTCTAATTGATAGTTCACTCCATATTCGTAGAATGAACTGCAAATATTGAGTAGATTAGAGCATACGAATGTGGTGAAGCTCATAGGATATTGTTCCGAGGGTAAGCACAGGATACTAGTGTACGAGTTCATGCCTAAGGGAAGCTTGGAAGCATGTCTTTCAGGTAAGTATTTACCACAATAATCAATTATCAGGAACCAATGTGAAGAAATTGACCTTTGGCACAAACAGAAAAAATTACAGAGCTAAATTGGCGAAGAAGAATCAAAATAGCTATTGGGTCAGCAAAGGGTTTGGAGTACCTTCATACAATCGAGAAGCCAGTCATTCATCGTGATATGAAGTCCGCCAATATTGTGCTCGACAATGTCAGCTCTCGCTCATGCTCTTCTCCTGCTCCAGTATAATTAGCATAGTTTTATACTAGAGATCCAAAGAACCGGCCTAATTTTGCATCCCTATTATTGTGTTACACATGCGACTGATCAGACACAACATTACTTATACATATAACACAATAGAACTACATACTAAGTTACTAACAAATCACATGCTCGACACATAAGTTGGAATGCGAGTTTGGGTCTTTTTGGGGATCCCTAGTACTTATTTCGGTAACCTAAAACTGCCCTTTTTCTCCTTTTTAGTCAACTTCAGTCCTAATTGGTTTTACGTTGCAGGATTTCACTCCAAAGATTACAGACTTCGGGCTAGCCAAGTTCGGACCTATAGGAGATAAGACACACATCTCGACCAGAGTTCTTGGCACTCAGGGCTATTTTGCTCCTGAATACATTGGTACAGGTACGAGGGACAAAATCAGAATTTCAAAACCAAAGTAAATATCTTTAACCTCGACCTGGATTCTTAATTGATCGATGCTTGACTGATTGCTCTTTCACTGGACAGGTCATTTGACACTAAAAACTGATGTCTACAGCTTTGGAGTAGTTCTGCTTGAGATCCTCTCGGGCTCACCTGCTGTCTTGATATACCGAGATGGGAAGCCCAGAGATCTTGCACAATGGGCCAAACCATATCTAGGAGACAGAGTGAAACTAGATCGAGTAATTGACAAAAGACTCAAAAAAAACTTTAAAATGGAAGAAGCTTATGAGTTTGCTGAAATTGTCCTCCAGTGCCTCAATGAACAGCCAAAACGACGTCCAACAATGACTGAAGTGGTGCATGGTCTAGAACAATTAGAGAAAAACATGAACAGATGGAGCCAGAGCTCCCTCAGGACTAATTCACATTCCCTACGATCCCATAATTCCCGTTTCAACCAAGAGACAACCAGACAAGCACAACATGCAAGTACACTCAATTTAGTAATCATGTAGATTTCAAATAGTTATTGATACTCCATGTCTCCCAAAATGAGTGTTAATCTTCGAGTAAATATGGTCACAAAATGAGAGTCAATCTTATAATGAAGCTACTGATTCACCTTTCCCAACCATTGTGTTCCTTTACCACACCCAATGCCGTGATGGTCCCTAAGGGTGATTATAGACATGTTCCAATGATATTGCACGTGTCCACTTCCTTGATTTTTACACAAATCTTAAAATTGACACACATTTTGGATGGAGGGAATAATATATAGATTAAGTGACTCACTTCTTCGGATGCTGCTAACAAGGGTGAACCCAGAGAGGGAGTCGCTAATCTGATCCCTATCTGCTGACACCAGAAAACTGAGGGGGAGTCGCTAATCTCAAACCATGAAACGTGTAATGCCTCCTAGCTCCTAAGGTCAATCATGTATATTCCAAATACTTCTCAACCCAGTAGCAAACATAATGTCAGTCAAAAATGAGGTGTACATTTCAAATTTAGTACAGATTAGCATAATGCTAATGAGATCGAGATCCCACGATTTTGACAACCCCATATGGGGCATGTATCAAGTTAGGTATAGGAAAAGTTCAAATCTTCCTTCACAAGAAAATATGGCTCGCTTCATATAATCTTTCAGTAAGCATGTGGTATTCATTCTACATATTGCTATATTCTAAATAGAAGAGATGTTCAATAAAATATATTTACATACAACAAAATCAGGATCTCAACAAAAATTATATAAAAGGACCTGCATATATGATATGTTTCACTGCCTCATCGAGCATGCGGAGACCGACAGTGAGATGCCAATGGGGATGCAAGAGGTGTACGGTGTTGCCTCATTGGTGATTTGCCAACTGGACTCTTGGCAATCAGAGACTCAGGTTGGGAGATTTTTGATGCACTTCTTGGGGAGGGGAGCTCTTCAAGGTTGGCTAAAACTTCTGACATTCGGGGCCTGAGTTTAGGCTCAGCACTCAGGCACTGCATAGCAAGAGCAGCAGCAGTGTAGGCTGCTTTCTGAGGATACTGTCCCTCCAACTTGGTGTCCATAATCCGAAACAATTTTCGCTTGTCCCCTAAATATGGTCTTGCCCAGTCAACAAGATTTTGTTCTACACCAGTTTTTGATTTGTCAACAGCACGGCGCCCAGATAATAGTTCTAGCAAAACAACGCCAAAGCTATATACATCACTTTTTGCTGTCAGTCGACCTGTTCATCATCGAGGTCATTGTTAGGATTTCATTGCATGTCAACCAACTTAGATTCTTAAAAAGAGTGAAGACAAACAATGAGTAACCTGTGGCAATATATTCTGGTGCTGCATAGCCATGCGTACCCATAACTTGGGTAGACACGTGAGTTCTATCACCAGTAGGACCTGCCTTAGCCAACCCAAAATCGGATAGTTTTGCATTGAACTCCTGCATATAGTAAGGATGTTCATAAACTTACAATCTACATATCTCTGATACATTTTTAAATTCTAAGGAAAATTTTATTTTAGTACCGCATCCAGGAGAATATTAGAAGCCTTGAAATCACGATATATAACTGGAGCTTCGGCATCGTGTAAGAATGAGAGGCCTCTAGCAGCACCTATGGCCACTTTGATCCTCGTTGCCCAAGGAAGTGGTTGAGGCCCTCCTGTAAGAATAAATGTAAGCAACCCATTACTAATGCAGTCCCAGCGCTTCCATTGTGTTCATACAATCTACCACTCACAAGCAGATAAAATAGGAAAAGTTCTAAAAGCATATGAGACCTACTTCTGAATAGATGATTCTCCAAGCTCCCTTTGGGCATGAACTCATACACTAAGAGCCTGTTATCTCCATCTGAGCAATAGCCAATAAGTTTGACCAGATTCGGGTGATGTAGTTGCCCAAGATAATTGACTTCTGTCTGCAAGCAACAGGGCAATATTAACAGGCAGGACAATAGTAATTATCTTATCTATCAGTAAGATAGGGTATAGCGGACATACCAACCACTCCTTATGCCCTTGGAAGCCCTCAGGTTTTAGCTTTTTAACAGCAATGACCATTCCAGATCCAGGTTTAGCAGCAGTGAGAGTAAATTCGTCTATCCATCCCTTAAAAACATAACCAAAACCTCCTTCACCAAGAAGACTGTCGGGACGAAAATTTCTAGTTGCATTCTTCAACTCATTAAACGAAAAGGGTTTCACACTGGGGGAATGCAATATTTCACTTTCGAATCTTGGAGTTGGAAGACTCTCCATGCTGCTCCTTCCACTATAAGAAGATGGAAGGGTCAGGGTAGAAGGAGCAGAAGAATTACTGGTTTTGCTGCCAGATTTTGAGGCTCCTGGAGCAGAAACACAAGAGAGGTAAGCAAATGAAACTCACACTAACTTAAAAACCAATAGTCTATTCATTTATGATCTCTCAGTCAAGAGATTTTCTACTATGTTTTTAGCATAAGTTTAGTAAGCAAATAATGGAAGGGTACAAGTAACAGAGAATTCAGCTTTTTAAAGTAAACCCTAATACATTAAGTTATTTAATGAATCCACATTTTTCGATGCTCCCCATGATAAAGAGTAGCAGATAATCAACTAGAATCAGTTACTCTTAAATAATATTAGTAGCTTTGAGCTGGAAAAAGGACTGCTATGGACATCCATGGAGAGACACTGTTGACATTTTCCCAATGAAGGAAGTAAAAATTTAGGGGCAACGGAGGTATGTTCAGATTTGAGAGGTACATACACCTGTAGTATGTTTCGAGAAATGGGGTGTCTGTATTGTATAGCAAATTGAAAGTAGACAGTTCATACTTACAGGAACAAATAGCCTCTATCAATATTGCTATAATGAAACCCATGCTTGACACCAAATATTAATTTGTTTAGTTGACCTTATGGCTTCGTCCACTGACTCCATGATACAGTTAACTAAGACCGACTTTTTACATTATGTTGTGTCAAATGATGTTAGACCCAACTCTCTAAAACATAATGTCCAATATAACATTTCGCTTCCCTCACAATCCTACAAAGACGTAGATCATGACAAAAATACCAAATCAATCTGCGGAGATTGCATCGAATACAGAAGGAATTAAGTACAAATCTAAGGTTAATGCCATCAATCTTCATCCCACTACATCAATCCAACTAAAATGTCAAAGTTTGTTACTGGACTTGGAATAACAACCTAGTGAGAAGCAGAATTCCAAAAGTAGAAATAAATAAAATATTAGTAACCTACCTATTCATAGCCTTTAAGTAAGCACAACGAAGCCAGCCCTAGTAAAACGATAATCGTAGATCTTGCATTCAAATGAACAACTAACTTATTAATAGAGAGCAGACGAAAAGATGTAATCACATAAGCCATAACCTAAACCCAGCCTAATATAACATCTAGCTAATGGCCACCAAAAGTCACACCTTCCTAAAAACAACTTACGGAAAACTCAAATTAGAAGTTACCAGAAATGGAAACATCTCCAACAAAAAATTTGCCTTGCAGATGGGGAAAATTATTATTTTTATATACCTAAAGGTGGATCCTAAAAGATGGAGCAAGTGCATAAAAGAAACAGTTTTTAACAAGAAGGATTCATTGCCGAATTGACTGACTTTCCAAAACTCAACAAGATTTAACATTTATGAAGATCGCAAACTTTTGAAGGTAATAACTGTAACTTAAAGATCAAACATCATCAAGAAACATAAAACCCTTTCACCAGCAATGAAATCCTCCTAAATCAAGAAGATGTGCAAAAAGTTTCCACTTTCTTATGGGGAGGGGGTGGGTTAGCTTCATACGATTATACACCCATGACTCATCTATGGTGTTGTAAAAAATCCCTTACTTCCATTACAATGAAGTTAATCCATTTATATGGAATTTCATCAGCCTCACTTCAATTAAAAGTAATATAAATGTTCTCATACATCCCCCATTGCACACAGAGATACACACAATAGATATAATATAAAATAAGAAAGTGTTACCAAGAGCATGGGAGCTGACAGTAGCATCAACTCTAGCAGCAGAGGAACCAAAGCAGTTGCCCATTTCGGCAAATATGATTTGATGCAGCAAAACACAAGATATAAATGGGTTTTGCTTCCTCTGTGTGTGTGTGTGAGAGAGAGAGAGAGAGAGAGAGAGAGAGTTTGGCAGATTTTGAAATCAAAAAAATCTCAAAAACTGAGGAGAGATGAATGCAACTCAGCCAGTTGTAGATGTTTTGGTAGTCAACTGATTCTCTTGGACGAACGAAAATATAAATGAAAACTCAGAGAAAAGTAATGGCCTATATGGGTTCATCCAGGAATATAAAATTTCAGGTGGGAATGGGGCTAGAACATTTTTGGACAAAAAATAAAAAATAATGGAAAAGGAAAGGGAAAGAGAAAAGAGTAAAGAGGAGAAACTGCAAAGAAACTACCAAACACTTCTCAAGTCTATCAATTATCTCATCTTTAACATCTCCCCACATGATGACAAGTTGCATATCTAAGCCTGGTCGTCATAACTTGAACATTCTTCTCACCAATTTACTCTCTTGCCCTTCTCGTGTCTAAACTTAAATTAATTACGTTCGAAAGTTTAATTTAGGTTTGCCCATATGAATTAAATGAGTTCAATTACAATGGATTATAATCGATTTAACTTATTATAATTCAGTTAATCGATTAACTCATTTGTGTAATAAATGGATTAAATTAATTAACGGAAAATGTTTCAATTGCTAAACGACTTTGATTTGTTTAAAGGATGTCTCGAGTTCGAGTCTCACCAAATTTTAAAAAAAATCGCGGAGAGACTCATCCTTCAATGTTAAATGCGCAATTCGAATCCGAATGAATTAATAAGGATATAGTCTTTAATACCAGTGAGTAACTTAACATGTTTGATACTCCCTTCGTTTCACAATAGTTGATATTTAAGATGTGATTTCAATAACCAAGAAGTGCATTAAGTATCTTCTAATTTTTCATTTTTTCCCTCTCAAGTCTCTTCAAATTCTTCTCTCATTAACTTTTGAGACATTAATTGTTCTTAGTTTTGAGTTGTGATAAGAGGACAATTTAGAAAAAGTGTAACAAAAGTATTTAAAACATCAACTATTTCGAAATAATTTCTTATTTTGAAGAGGTCAACTATTGTGAAACCGAGGAAATACTATTTAGTACAATTTTTTTTTTACACATTTCAATATATATAATTAAATTAGTTTAATAAGTTTGACTTATTATGTATGTTAAAGCGAATTAGAATTGATCAATTTAACCGAGCTAATTTTATGTGAAAAATACAAATAATTAAAATTCTTAAGTTTTATCTAATTTTATTCCCACTTCGTGTAAACACTTCGTTCTTTAATTTCTTACTCCCTATTATCATAAACTGCGTGTTATATATACAAATCGCTCATGATCGGTCATGAATATTTGTGATGCTCATTTTAAACGAATGGAGTAGATAAATGGCAATATATTATAATGATAAATTTGTTTCTCTCAAGTGTATGCTTTGCATTTTCTCTTTTTGCCTTTTCCCTAAAATTTGGTGAATGCGTGTTTTTATTAGATTTATAATTTTGCTTATTAGTTGTGATCTAGTTATATTAGTGGGGACATAAGTGAGGCAAAATACGATAGAAGTTTGGGGGCAGTGTTCCAAAAAAAAAAAAAAAATGATATATTGACACATAATGAAATTTTTTTGATTATATAAAGTATAAATAACTTTCATTATTTTAAGATAGATTTCAAAATATAAAATAATTAAATAAAAAATTCGCAATTAAGAGAGGAAAAAGACTGACCCAATTTTATTAAAATTAGGTAAGAATTTATCGGGGAAAAAAAAATCAGTGAGGGTCTCCACGGACCCTTTAATAAATCTGTCCCCGAATTGATTACCCGATTTCAAATTGATTCATGAAAAATGAAAGGAAATATTCGCAAGGGGCAAAATTTGCAAATTATATTGAGCGCCTAAACACTTCTTGTTGTGAGCGCTTTTTTTTTTATAAAAAATATAGACCTAAGAAATATAAATTTTATACATAATATGATATAAAATGAAACATGATTATCATATTTATAATTATTATGTTCATTTCATACATATTATGTACATAATTTATCATTTTTATGTATATATTTTTTTAAAAAAATTAACATGTTTTATTAAAAATGTCTGAAGCAGTCAATATATCAACGGGACAAAATTATTCACGCGATGCATTCAACCTGGTAGGGACGCAATAAAGGAAATCTATCTTATAAGGGAGAGCGTGGGGTCCATGATAAATGAATAGTATGAATAGTATCTCCAAATGATTGGCAAATGA
>JAOTQG010111870.1:0-11761 GCA_025631175.1 Iris virginica
AGGTGCTAAAGTGCACACTTTAGAAACCTAAAGGGCCTAAAGGCTAAAAGCCTATAGTAGGCTTGCACACTCACCAAGCTCTCCCCTCTCCCTGCAAGGACACCTGGCTGCACCTGGTTGAGAGCCAAAGGGTATAAATACCCAACCATAGGCAGCTCATTAATTAAGACTCTCTACAAGAATGAAATTCTAGAGAGAGAGAGGGTAGAGAGAGAAAGAGAAAGAGAAATGGGTGAAGAAGAAGAAGAAGGGAAAGAGAGGAGAGATCAAACCTGGGATTCAAGAACACTCTGGGAGGATCAAGGATCAATCTCCATTGAAGAAACAATCCAGAAAAAGGCAAAGAGGTGAGTTGTTTCTTGCTAAAACTCAAGAACCTCGAATCTGTGTTCTAAGGATTAAGCATGTAAATCTTGATCGTTGTCAGTGTTTCTTGATTCTAAGTTGTAGAGAATTTCACAAGGATTAAAATGGTATAAAGATAACTGAAATCGGTTAAGAAATGAGAGAGATATTGATCAAAAACCATAAATTACCATTGAAGAACAGTTTTAAACGTGAGACTTTAAACAAGAATTAAATGGTGAAATCTCAATGAAAAATGGTGATTCTTGATCCTAAAATATAGAGAAGTTTAAGAAGAATGACCCTATGTTGAGAAAATGAAGTTTAATGGCTTAAAACACTGAGAAATTGGTGCTTGAACAGAAGCATATAACACTAAGTGCGAAGGAGCGAGTCCAATAACTTGTATTGTGTTTTTGGCCATGCTAATTAACAAATCTCTGAAAACTCCCAACATGAAAGTTATAGAGGACTTTTTAAGGAAAACACAGAATCAAGAATGAGGTAAATCAATTGAGAAATGAGCAAGTTATGGCCATTTCAAGAATCTGCTGTAAAACAGAGCACCCGAGAAAGAAGAAACTGGCAGTGGACGCCCCAACGCCCTTCAGAGCTCTGCAGCGCCGCGACTGCTTTAGTGCATTAAAGAATTGTACTCGAGGTTGAATTGACTTGTACCTTAGCTAAAAATTGATTAATTAAGCCTTAATCCTAATTTAAACTTAATTAAACCATTGAAACATGATTAAGTAACTAATTAAGGATTAAGAGACTAATCCAATGATGAAATAAAGGCCATTTAACTTGCACATGAATGACGTGGTTATGAAATAAATGAGTTGTAAACCCTAATCATGTGTTGAAAATAGCAATGGAAGATTACGTGAACCGTGGAACAATAATTGGGATTAGCGTAGCCACCTGACTTGTTAATTGTGAATCATGATACCTTTTATCATGGTATAACATCATCTTCATGATATCTTGTTGGGTTGAGGACCCATTGCATATTCACTCATGATATCTTGTTGGGTTGAAACCCTTATTGCTCACATGTTAGTTCATGATATCTTGTTGGGTTGAAAACCCTTATACATGTCGCATGCTTATCCGTTAGATCATGTTGGCATGGGTTGGAAACCCTAATTCATATTGCATGCTAGTTGACTATATATTGAAAATACTATTCCATGACGCATGCCTCCTGATTATCTCTTGTTGGGTTGGAAACCCTTATACATGTCGCATGCTTATCCGTTACATCATGTTGGGCTGGTAATCCATTGCATGTTCACTCGTGATATCTTGTTGGGTTGGAACCCTGAATTCGTGACTTGCTTGTTGCGAATGCCACGGCATTCTAGTGTTGACCGGTCTGGGTAAGGGGCGCAGCAATCCATCTGAACGGCAGAAGGGCCGTTGGTCGGACCCGGTTCCTTGTACCAACTCCCTAGCCCTCCAGGTAAGGAGTAGCCTTGGCGGGTAGGGTCGTAGGATTGGGCGTGGGTTTGATTTCCATGGGCCCCCGATGTGATAAGGAAGATAGCTCTTAAGCTATAAAGGCGTAGTACTCGAGCTACGGCCGCCCGTCTTGACAAGGTTGCCCCGTTGTTGTAGTCATGGGAGGAATTTACCTGATTTGTAAGTCAAATAACGTGACATGTTTAATTGTTAAGTAAAATGCAAGATTTCCTGCTCGCATGATTGCATTATCTCATGAGTATGCCCCGCATAATTAGCGTTACATGATCAATTGATATCATGCATGCTCTTTAACTATACCCGAGCACATGTTTCGAAAAGATTCTCACTGAGCCTAGTGGCTGACTAGTTTCAAAACTATATGTATTAGGCGAAGAATGAGAATGCATATGATGTCTTCTAAGGATCACACGATGGAAGTCAAGTTTGTATAGCGCTTGGGTAATAGCAAGTTCGTGGTATTAAGTTGTAATAAGTAGAACTAGATGGGCGAGGGGAATCAAGGGGTGGCTCAGTGGTAGAGCCGAGCTTTACAGTATGTAAGGTCTCAGGTTCGATCCCTTCCCATGTCCCCTTGGGACCTAAAAAAAAAAGGAATCATAAAAAAAAAAAAGATGGGCGAGATTGTATCAAGTGACAAGTTCTAGACTGATGTATTAACTTTATAGTTTATTAATGAAGGGTTTCGGTTATGTAATTTCTTATCATGTACCAACCTCACGCCCTTGACTTGGTCTTCGAGAGAGACCCGGATTTGGGTCGTGACATTTTATGTGTTCCTTCAATTTGCAGAAATCTGCTCTGTCTCTAAGTTATGTTCTTTCTCACCTTGTGGTTATGTTTTGAAGGATCTTTGCACGGGGTTGCTGCTAAGACAGGTCCCATTAGAGATGGCTTCTATGAGTGACCGACTCCTCCATCTGTATCTCCCTCTGCCTGCATTTGTATCTCAAAAGTTCTTTCCTCCAAAGAACAAAAACATTATCTTTGTCAAGGCCACTTCCTTGTCCTACAGATCATGTTTGTGAACCAAAATATTCCACTCGCATATTATGTGCATCGGGTTATCTCGTGCTTTTTATAGTAAAGCAATCTTTCTGACAAAAATGACTAAAAACCAAAACAACTCGAGCCATGAACAGACCCATGTATACATATATACCACTTTTTGCCAATCAAAAAATATAAATAGGAGCCATTTTTTTAATTCTCAACATTCACAAGAAAGAGACCACATTCGGGGAAAGATTTTGTTAGAAACAGCGCATGCTTTGTAATTGGGTGATCAACTGATCATGATATCCAAAAAGAGTTCCAGGAGAATGCTAATCCAGGTACGAAGACAAACGAGCTCCAAAACCTTGCTGTGATTGGACATTCGTACAAAAAGCTAAACATATACATGTATGATCTATGATGTTAAAGAGTAGTAGGAACAATTTACAATGACATCAAGGTAAAGATCTTCTATGCTAATCTCCCTCCGGTTCTTTGGGGCCCCCGAAGCTTCCCTTGCGAGCATTTTCTTCTTGGCTTGTAAGTCTAGTATTCTTCCATCAATGCTGTTTTCAAAAATCAGCCTCACCACCTTCACCTCCTCCTTCTGCCCGATGCGGTGGACACGGTCCACTGCCTGCTCTTCAGCTGCAGGATTCCACCATGGCTCCATGAGGTACACCCTCGAAGCAGCAGTAAGATTTATTCCAACACCAGAGGCTTTGAGACTTGCGAGCATAATTGTTGGGCCATCTGGTGCTGGGACTCCAAACTCTTTAATCACATTTGCTCTCTTTTTTGCGCTCATTGACCCATCTAAACGCAGAATCGTGTATCCAGCCTCCTTCAATGGCTCTTCTAGTAAAATCAGCAGTTTTCTAAACTGAGAAAACCACGGACTTGATTGCTGGATTTTGTTCCCTTGTTTTTTTGAGCAAATTTAGGAGAGCAGAGAGTTTTGAAGATATAATGGAAGAGGAAGCTGGAATATTATCAATCTCAGACTCTTCATGTGGGGCTCTAAACACGTCAGAAGAGTCGGATAATGGATGACGGCAGAGCGGGCAACAAGCTATGCTGTGCACGGATTTTCTGATGCAAGATTGGCAAATATGTGAGCGCATCTTGTAATAGCAATCTCAGTTGGTGGACTCATGCAAATTGGACACTCGAAATCTTCCCCTTCCTGCAGTACTGCGAGAAGCTTCTGCAGCAGAAATTCGGGGTTGTCCGACTTCGATACATCTGTTCAAGTTCAGTACATGATTATATCAGATTGTGAAAATGAAAAATAGAACAAGGTCATACATATTTTGGACATAAAATGCTTTAAGATCCTACAATCTTTCTGGTGAAAAGATAGCTGCTTTTTCTCTTTGGAACAGATATAATTATAGCCAAAAAAAAACACAGAGTAACAAAACTGGTGAATCACACACTATCATAATCATTAAGCTACCGACATCCCTTTTGAGATTACAGTGTTTATGGATGCTTCTTTCATTTAGCAAAACTCAATCTGCATGGTCAAGGCCCGTTCATGAAAGAGTGAAGCAAACTAGTCCAGTGACTGGCAGGCAAGACATTATATTTATGGTCATCTAATCTATGTCCCGCGATGCTTAACATGCAATGTGTTAAAAGGAAAGAAGCGGATTCAACTCTCAAGTCTTGGCATTATGATTGGTAACAATATGGGGTAAGTGGAAACAAGCCGAAATGGAGAATGCACTTGCATGACATTAACAGAAATATGATCTTTAAGACTAAAATTGCAACATAAAGCATTCACATAAATGAAAGAGGGAATGGATGCTTTACCCTCAATATTTTCATATGGTAGTGCTGCTCCAGTATCTAGAGGGCACAAAGCCTGATGTGTACAAATCTGCCGAATTCGTAATATGATGCTAAGAATAGCAGAGTACTTCTTCATGACACTCCCTGCAGAGATGTAGTTGAGAACCATTCTCTTGGCAATTCTTTCCATCTCATCATAAATTTCTCTTTCTTTAGCAGAAAGAGGCACAACCCATGTCTCTACAACTTTAGGTGGCAATCCAACTAAAATGTTTTCTCTTGTTCTCTTCAAACACATTGTTGCCATCAGTGCCTAAGCATTAAGAACAACCATAAGACAAAAGAAATATATAAGTCCCGGAATAAATACACAAAATCCTCAAAAAACTGTCCCCTATTATTCCATTATATATGCCAAGAGATCAGGGTAAAGCCAAACATAATAAGCATTAGAAATGAGTTCATCTCAGGAAAACCTAAACAAGCAAGCATCCAGAACCCCAAACACTAAGGGAATACATTTATATCCAGTATAAATTAAGAAACTAGTAGTGGTTACCAAAATCACTATTCAGTTCATGTCTTGATAAAGCTGCAATTGTACTACGAAAATGTATAAAACCCAAGTTATTCATGTAATTAAAAGAGAAAGAAAGGCAACACATCAGATAATGGGAGCATAAGGACTAAGAAACTTTTACCTGCAGCCTTGAAAGTCCCACCTCCCTTCCATCGTCAAGAGGTCGTTGCACTAACCTATCCCAACACACTTTAATTGAGAAGGGCTCAAACCTCAGAAATTCCATAACAGCAAACAAATTCTGTATGGGTGTTCCAGTAACAACCCACCTCCTCTTGGCCTTTAACTTACTTACAGCACTTCTTTGTTTGGAACTTTGACAATATGTGCTTCGTCTAAAATTACCCGCCACCACTCAATTTTCTCCATGGGTGACTGATTTTCCTCTCCGCTGGCCAAAGTTGCATATGTTGTCAAAACAACATCATTATTCTGAAGCTCTCCTGGATCTTTCGTTCGTTTTCCGTAGTACAGATATAGCTTTAATCTTCCAGGTTTTGTGTGCTCCTTTAACTCTTCCATCCATACGGAAAGTACAGAAGGTGGAGAAACAACTAAAGTTGTTCTCCTTATGTTTGCCCCAGATTTTTCGATTTTATCTTTCTTAGAAGAAATATTATGAAAACTTTCCTTTACCCCTGGAGCTACTCCTCCCTCGCCCATTTCTCCATCCCTGCATATGTCAGAAGCAATTAGGGAAATCATGGTAAGTGTCTTACCCAATCCCGTATCATCCGCCAAAATTCCACCACGGAACTCTGGCTGAGTAGCCGTACGGTAATCGGTCAAAATGTTCAAATAAGTTCCTTCACTTTTCTGCCAGAAAGGCGGCAAGTCCAAAGTGTTCTCTCTCTCAGATAACCACTTCAATCCTTGCTTCTGGTGTTCAAACAACTCCGACGATATCACATTTTCATTCGGCGTCATCTCTCCCAATCCACCCTTTTGAAGCGCTGCGTTGTAAACCAGCTTAAAAAATTCATCAACTTGCACATCCGTTAAATGACCCGAATCAAACGAAGCATGATCTAATGTGATCAAATGCAACCCACTTTTGGTAATCCCCTTCTTCACGTTCTCAAACGCGCCAGCAATTGCAAAAACATGAATCTTACAAGAAACTTCTGATTGCATCCCTTCATCAAGCTGATCGGAAACAATCGCTGCCGTAGTAATCAAATGAGAATCAATTAAAGGCGAAAGAACTCTACAGACTGAACTTTGAATGCTACCCACTTGATCATGAAGCGTATTCATAACTGCAAGGCCATAACCGGATGTTCTCTTCAAATATAGGAGGTCTCCTTCGCTGACTCGGCCATTATAGTGTAACATTCCAATTATCTTGGCCGCAATGTATCCCACAGCATATGTTTCAATGGTGGATTGAGAATTAACAGCTGCATCGGCATCGATTTCGCCATCGTCGTCCTCTGGGTCTGGCCATTCGCTAGAATCGCTTCCCGGGTCGTCGTCAATTTCAACCATAGTAGTGAATAATGTTGCGTGTGTGTTGGGTGTGAAAATGAGTTCTTGACACACTTTTATGAATTCTTGATTTGGAATTTAAAAAAAGACGGAGAGGGAGAGGAGATAGAGAGAAGACAGCACTTGTGTGTGTTGTGTGAGTGTCAATTCTTGACACACTTTTAACAATTCTTGTTACGGAGAGGGAGAAGAGAGAGAGAGAGAGAGTCTGCTCTATGTTCTTGACACCGACTCTCACGGCTTCTTGTTCTGGAGTTTTGAAAATGAGAAGGGAGGGAGAAAAGAGCTATTTATGTTTGGAGGCAACGTACATCGGCTCTATTTGAAAATAATAAAACTTTCTCTCTCTTTGTTTCAGCAAAGGTTATTATATTCCTAATTGTATATTCTCGTAAATAAAAAATTATCGAGAAATATTGTATTTTATTTTTAGCTTTTTATTACCATGTGAGAAATAATATGAATACATTCTTTTCTGAAGCAAAATGTCAAATGTATTTTGATCATCATGGTCCAATTATACGAAAACGTGATCGAATCGGGACCGGCGGTAACAAGTGCTCATTGCGCAGTTTGTAGAACTGATTGACTTCCAAGTTCCAGGTCACCTTTTGTGATACTGCATTTCATCAAACACTTGCCAGCCACTCCGTACACTAGTTGAGAGTGAGGGAGGGAAGGGTGGGGTGAAAATGTCGCTGAGGCCGAGCACGAGGACGGATGTGAGGAAGAAGGGGTACAAAACTGGGGTGGACGCGGAGGAGGCGAGGCGTAGGAGAGAGGACAATTTGGTGGAGATCAGGAAGAACAAGCGCGAGGACAATCTCCTCAAGAAGCGTATGCTTCTCCAGTCTCAGTCCCTGCTACAACCGCTCCTCCCTTCCGATGCCTCTTCCCAGCCCCCTCTCAACCTCGAGAAACGGGTATCTCTCAATTCGCTATTTTTTTCTGAAACGTTACCGTTTTGTGTTAATGATTATTGGAATTAGAATGTTTAGTAACAGCTCTGGGAATTTTAATTTTGGTATATTATGAATGATTGAAAGCTCCGTGGAACTGAAATTGGACTTGAAGTCTTCTAATTTTGTTGCTCACGTGATCTAGTTTTGACGGGTATGTCTTTTAAGGTTTATTTTGGTTTGACTGGATTCCCCCCTCTGGGTTATTGTGTAAACGCTTTACAAGTCCCTGGGCAACAATTGTGAAAGTAGGATTTGGTAGTTCTTGGATCACCGGTTTGATTTATTTATAGAATTTCCATTTGGGGTGTTTACCTAAGATGGAAATTATGCAGATAAGATAACTAAAGCTTTTATGTACATTCGCACTACCAACTTTGAACAACTTAGTCTGCACCGCTAGTGAATGAGTAGTGGGAAGAAGAAATGAAGCTAAATGTGATTCTAAGGAATCTTGAGCCATGTACTTTTGTAGGAGACCGATGTAAGTAATGAAAAGATACGTTGTAGACTATTCTTGATGAAAATCCATTTTATCTGTTTATTACTTCCTCCTCACTTGTGTGATCTCGAGTGAAAGTCATAAGTCAGAAGTTGAGGGTCAAAGAGGATATGGCAGAAACCAAGAGGAAAAGTAGGATATGGTCATGACCTTCATGGGATGAAAATGATCATCTAGCATAGGTTCCTCCATAAATTCAATCATGACGCTCTTTCTATGTGGTTGGTTAGTACTTCAAATCCCCAAGTCATAACTGACAATGAATTTGTCACCATCCTTAGCTCTGGGGAAGTACCTTGAAGTCACGGGTTTGAAGTTTCAACTGAGACAGAAACCTCTCAGACATTCATATACATTAGAACTTTCAAAGATGCAATTGGCAGGAGCTTCCTGCAGTAATCCTTCCTTTCCCATCAATGTTTTACAGGTATATATGTAACAGTATTATGTAAAGGCAGGAGACTTAACGTTTATCTAGAGCATGATATGTACTCTTCCAACTTACTTTATGTTTCTATTGTCTATTCCAGCGAAGTTTTGCTAAAAAAACTCAAAAAAGGGACTTACCTGTGGAAAAGAAAAGATGAAGTATTTGAATATCCTTAGTTGAGTGGATGGAATAAGGTACATACATCGACCTATAAGAAAGGCTGGTTCAGGACCTTCAGGTGTTAAGAGACTTGCCTTTATTTAATAAAGCTTTGCTGGTAAAAGATGATGTCACTGCATCAGGGGAAATGATTTTCTATGGAAATGGTGGTTATTTGTCGCTTTACTGAATAGGAAGGATAGAGATCAGGGAGAATTTTTTGCCCCCATAGGGTGGATATTTGGAAGTTTATTATAGCAGGGTGGCTGTCATTTGATAAATTTGTATTAAAGAAAACAGGGAGTGGAGCAAAACCAAAATTTAGTTGGACAATCAGTGCTCAGATGAGTTGATGTGAACAAGATTTCTAAAATTCCGTTGTATTTTGGAGGCGAGTGTGGTGGTTGTGTGATCACGGAACAGAAGGGCATGTTGGTGTGGTATCCTTTCTTTAGAAGAACTGTCCAAAATTGGGAGCTTGAGGAAGCTGAGATAATCATGAATGTTTTATGCACGGTGGACATCAGGTGGTAATGGCGGAAGAGTAGAATTTCAGAAATAGAAGAAGATAAGACGAGAGAGAAGGAAAAGCACACAATTGGCTACAAGCTCAACTCAAGTATAATATCAAATCTGAATAAATTTGAGGTGTTACAACTCTATTAATAGGCTAAAAATATTCTCCTAATAATAATAGGACTAACACATAATAAAACTAGTACGACACGGCATAAGAAAACAACTAACTACTATAATTAAACTAATGCGCCACGGAATAGGCAAACAACTAAAACATTATTCTAATTTAGCAAGGTCACTTATTAAGCGACCAAAAGGCTTGGACCTCGGCCCTGTGAACATTTGTCCTTCATCAACTTTCCTATGGTGAAAAGAACTCGACTCCAGCTGGTTAGGAGCAGGACCAAGAATGATGCTGGACAAGTGTGGCTACGCTTAACCTACAATAAGGACTTTACAAGGCTGCTTTTTGGGTTTAATGGGTAAAATTGAGAGATTATGGCTTTGGGGGTGGTTAGGGTTTTGGAACAAAGAGTTGCAAGAGGAAGAAAAACCTGGCATCACAGCGAGGCAACCATAGACATCACTCCTAGGTTCTTGAGCATCGCACCTGAGCGAATTGCATCACACAATTCAAGAAGGAACGCTTTATTGCTGCTGGAAATTATTTATTATTCAACTCTCTATACGCTATTACAACCTTTATATAAGCTTAATCTTATTCGTAAGTCCAAAAGGATTTGAATTCCTAATTGGAAACTAATTAAAGACTACTTAAACAAGAATCCTTCGAGGATTAGGACTCAACTAAATAATGGTACCAATTAAATAAACTCTTAACTTAATGCGGAAACCTAATTGCAGCAATCTAGGAAATTACTGAAATATTTATACACATGAAATATCAAGTGCTCTTGTACTTGCTCTTCCGGGACCCTTTTACTGACTGCATCATGCTCCCTAGGTCGGAGAAAACCTGTCCTCGAGTTTTGAAGTGTTAGAACTGTCAAGCTTTGAACGAGCAACAAAGTCAAAATGCACAGAACTTGAAGTTGACTCTTCCAATTTATCTTGTCTTGATGGACCAAACAAAATATCTGGAAGCCAACATACTCTACCGATTCATGAAGTGTTTCATAAACTGCAGCTAGGTCTAGAAAATCTGCATAGATCTCGCCCAATTTTTTGATATACTCTTCCGCTATAGGAGAAATTTTTCCGCAGCCTGTTTCTATGATTTCTTCCTGTAAAGGCAACTTCTTCTGGTTCATTTTAATTTCTGCGTCTTCCTTTAAATTGACTGCCTTCGAAATATGCTGCCGCCTCAAGACTGTCCTCCTTTATAATAATTTCTGAAACTGATTGAGAGGAAATAGTCTATGCACCTGGTTAAGAGCTGTCCATGGGGATATTTCACCTGTGAACTCACATGCTGCATCAGAAGCCTCATCAGAAACAGAAGCAGCTGCTGATGTGTCCTCCATAGTTGTTACAACCTGATCAGCTTTAGGAAATTCTACTTCAGAGTTATCCTTGTTGTCTGATTCAATGTTAGTCTTCTCTGAAACATCGAAATCTGGTTCTGCTTTTCCTTGGATGGGCTTTCCAGAAGGTTCATGACCTGCATCATGAATTCTCTGTGGTGGAGGATTATCAGGAAATAATGCACTCAGTACTTCATCCGGTAATTTGGGCTGCAATATTGCTGTCCCCCAAGGCTGCTTAGATTCAGTACCACCGGTATTTGATTCATGCATCACTTCAAGAACTACAGATCTCGCAAACTTTGAATCTGCCCATCTGTCTTAACAGCTTGTTTGGGTGTTGGTACCGCAAGCTTATTAATTTCATCATTAGTCATGGGCTGTAACCTGATCTCCTTGTTTTAAAACAAATGCTATAAGTATTTGTAAATCCACAATGTTTCACTTTTTGATCGTATACCCAAGGCTGTCCAGGAATAATACGAGCAGCTTTCATAGGAACCACATGATAACCCTTACAAGGAAAAGAAACAAGACAATGGTGCATTAGCGGGACTGTTGAATTATCAATCAACGCAGCTTTGTTAGGATGAGGGTGTGGTTCCACCAGTAGCTTGAGATGTTCGACCGCGGATACTGAGACAATGTTCATGCAACTTCCACCATCAACAATAACCTTCCTTGTTGATCCCCACAACGAACCAGCATCTGGATAATAGAATTGCGTCGCCCATCGTCTTGCTCTACTGTTGAGGCTGCTTGGACACGCCTAATGACTGCAGACAGATATATCATCCTCTGATTCCTCCAATCATCAGCCATAATTAAACTAATACAACACGGAATAGGAAAACAACTAAAATATTAATCCTAATTTACCAAGGAAACTTATTAATGAACCGAAAGTCCTTGGGCCTCGGCCTAGCGAATACCTGTCCTGCATCAGGTGGTGAAGAGGATTCTTACAACTGGATTCAGCAAATTGGAGCCTTCTTGTTTAAAGCCTATTATGCAGAT
>JAOTQG010111881.1:0-11761 GCA_025631175.1 Iris virginica
ACTCAATCTTTGTCCCAATCACTTAGGGTGTGCTATATGGATCCTTTTTAATCATTCAGTATGCTCCAATGTCAAGTTATCACATAGGTAACAGTCTTTCATATCTTTTCTACTATGGATGACCATGTTAACTTTGGTCTATCCCTACCGCTGCATTGGGAGGCCAACATTATATGTGCCAAACCATCTCAAGCTATTCTTCTCACATTTTTTCTATGATAGGAGCAACTTTTACTGTCTTTCATGTTTGTTAATTACGAATATTACCTTTTCAAGTTTCATCACACATCCATCTTCGCTTTCGCATTTCTGTGATGGTCATTTTTTTGTAATGTTCTTTCTTAAGCCCAACACTCAGCTTCATATAGTAGTGCGGGTCTAATAGATGTCCTGTAAATTTTTCTCTTTAACTTGACCGGTTGAGACTTGAGACTAATCACATAGCACCCCAGGTGCACTCTTTGATTTCACCGAGTCAAATTTTAATCTAAGATTAACATCCTCTCCTACCTTTCTATTTTGATTAATAATTGATCCTAAGTATCGAAATAGTTGCCTTTGTACTAATTCTTCTCTTTCTAACCTAACCTTCCATTAATATTGTTTTTGCCATTAAATTTACATACCATATATTATGTTTTGCTCTACATATTTTATACTCTTTGACTTCTAGGGATTTTCTTCACTCTTCTAACTTATTTTGACTCCACCCTTTGTTACATCAATAAGCACAATTATCGTCAGCAAACAACATGCAACACGGTATGTCATACTGTACATGTTTGGTTGGTCTATCCATCCCTAAGGCAAAAGGGTAACTCTTTGTTTCATCAATAAGCACAATTATCGTCAGCAAACAACATGCAACTTGGTATGTCATATTGTACATGTTTGGTTGGTCTATGACTCTATCCATCCCTGCGGCAAAAAGGTAAGGACTTAAGGCTGAGCGTTCGTGTAATGAAATAGTAGTTATAGTATAGTGATCAGAAACTCGCACATCTCTTCGGTTGAGGTTCTAACACACATTGATGCATATCTTCAACAACCTCAATGTATCTCATTTTAACCCTTTCCTTTTCTAATACCGACCAAAAAACTCTCTAGGGACTATCATCCGCCTTCTCCAAATCAATAAATATCACATATACATCCTTTTTCCCTTCCATATAGCGTCCATCAATAAACTTAATAGATACAAGCTTCCATGGTCGACCTTCCTGTCATAAAACCTAAAATCAAATGGAAAAACTCCCTCTGATTCCAAATTAAGTGGTCACTTCGACTTGGCACTTCGTTTAAGGAGACTCATTGACTTGAACAAAAAAATTTGAAATGAGTGGTTGTAATCAGTTGTGTGTGGGGTTAATAGGTAATTCACGGCAAGAAATCTTTGTTGGGATTCCTTAATGAAAAGGGCCACTAAAAGGAATATGTATCGCTGAGAGCATTAATAATACTAATAATAATAAGAGCAAATTACAGAAACATACCCGGTGGTTTCTAACTTTACCGGTCATTACCTTCTACTTTTTAACCTGACAATAAAATACCTTCAACTATTTAATTTTTTTCAATCAACTCCAATCCCTCCAAATTGACTTGAAATTCCAAACGTAATGTGATATATTGCACTCCCCAGAGCCCTTACAACTGTTGGAAATGCAAGGACAGATGTGCCAGGACAGAAATGCCCATGGTTGTTACATTATATAATACCCACCTACACACTACTCTCTCTCCAAAACAGTTTCTATTACTTCCCCCTGCCCCATATTTTTCTCCCCTCTGCTATATTCTGCCACACAAACACACACACAGATCCCAGTTAGGAGAGAAAAAGAGAACATTTATCATCTTCATTCAGCTTCTGACTTCTTTTTTTTTTGGTTGAAAGGAAATTAACATAAAACTTGAGTAGTGTTGAATACAGGCATTAGGCCCAAAACAAGAATAGGACAAAATTCTCAGGATAGTCGTCCGTCATTACATTTTCTCTAAACTGATTAGCTCCCAAGCTTCTGACTTTCATGAATTCTGAACAGCACTCCAAGATTTCCCGCTTAATATGATTGATCTTCAATGCAACACAAACCTTTAATCACACTCGGACCATTTTTAGCACACGGTTTTGGGGAGAAAATCACAATTTCAGGGTTTTTCGTGAACGCAGGATCCCATTGCAACTCTCCTGCCAAACGAGGTCTTCACTTTTGCACCTTTGAAGTACAATTTGGCTTTTGAGTCTGAATATGTGGTCAGGATATATGGTTGACATTGTAAGGGCATCAAGGTAATTTGCCATAAAGATTGAAGTGTAAAAGAATAATTTTTGAGAAGCTAAGAACCGGATTGCTGGGTCTGAAGAAATTGAATAGGTTAAAGTACTTTATTGTTGAAATTGATAAGGCATTCGTGAAAACTTGAAACCACAAGATACTTTACTGCAATTTGTACTAATATTTACATAATAATAATTTACATAATAATAACATATTGCGTATTGTCCACTCTAATTTTTTTTGTAAACAATGACTCAATGAGTTTGTACACACTTGAAAAAAGCATATTGTTATCAATTATCAAACATGCTTAATGAATGGAAAAAATACCCAAAGACTAATACAAACAAGCTATTAGCCTTCTAATTAATTGAGGAAGGCCGAAAACAACCCACACCAAAGCAATTCCGTGCTTGCCCGCTGAATTGATTAATATTAAAAAAAAAAAAAAGGATTAATAATTAAAGAACAAAGTGTGTTAGGTAAAAAGCAAAATAACCAAAGGAAAAATCTCACACACCTTCAATATTGTGTTCTTTTTTTTGTCTTTACCATCCCGCTTCAAATTCCCGTCACCTCATTGGTGTCAACTAATCTAGATTCGAGTCAGGCGAGAGCGTAGAACAAGGGAAGTAAAGGTCTCCCTACCAAGTTTAATGTAGCTGACTAGCTGCATTCCTAGGGCTCAAACTTGAGACATGTGGGGGTTAAGCTTGAACAGATCCTTATACTGATATGCGTGCATGGTGGTAGCAAAGCATAATTGGGAACTTCAAATCAGTCTTGCCAAAGCACTAATAAGTGCAAAGTATCAAAGTTCAACTACAAAAAATTCTTTTCCATTAAGGTGCAAGAAGAAGTAGCAATACCTAGCACTGAACGGGGTTCCACATCTTCTCCAAACTTCAACAACCGATAAAATGTCACCAAGGGTGATGCAAGTTTTAAAACCAATATGACTTGGCAGATTCTCATTCTGGACCTGTTTCAATCAGAAAATTGGTGAAACCACTTGTCAGTTAAAAGGAGGACCACATTCATATCAGAGTAATAAAGAATCATAAAAAGCCACATCCAAAGCCGATGAGAACATAAAAGATAGTGGGTGTGAATTTTTTCTAGACAGGAATGTTTCTTTGTTTATCAACCGCATTTATCTTTCATTGTTACTTGAGAACTAGGCTACGACGATCAGTTGCAAGTAGAAATCTAGCTGTCTGGTCCACCAAAATACTAGGATTTTGCACCAAATGTTGTGCGAATCTACCACACCAACACCCATGCCATGTAATTTCATTAGAACGAAGACGATAGTACAAAGAGGTGGACTAGAAATCCACCCATGCCATGTAATGTTGGCAGTGGGTACTTTGGTGAACATGAAGGATCTAGGTAACTTAGTTTAGGATTAAAACCTAAACAAGAGAAAGAGAAAAAAGGGTCCCATTTTGATATAGGAAAAAAAAGGGGGAAATCTAACATTACAATTGGTTTCACTTGTGCTCACCACTTATTTAATAGTTCAAGAAACCAGGTATGAAAGTTTGAGGAGAGTCTGCTTAAGACAGGATTCAATATGAACATACATAGGTACAAATAACTTTGATCATACCATTCTGAACATCGATGTAACAAATGGACAAAGTTTATTCACGCACAAGGAATATGTAACAATGTAGAAAGGAGGAAAAACCTCATGTTGTAAGCAACCTGCAGCCTTACCAAAATAAGCAGTTACAAAAGAAAATGTGCATATGATAATCAAGCACACCTTTGGAACAGCATATGATGCATAATCTCCTAAAATTGAGCGCACTGCTTCACAATCATGGAACAGATCTTCCGGATAATGAAGCTCATCATCCACACTTGAAGCAATCCACCGAACATTTTTGAGGATGCTTACTAATGAAGACTTGAAAGGTTTGCTTTCTCCATTAATAGTGCAATAAACGGTAAGCTTGTCACTGAAATAGGCATCCCAGAGTGTATCAATAACCATCAAAAGGTACTTACACCTTTTGCGGTTACCACTTGAGGACACTCGAGATAGCAAATGCAATAATTCTTGAGACTCCCAATCTTGGATAGTTGATCCTGGGGGGAAAGATTCCTTGTCCCACATCTTATCATTTAGAACATGGGGCATTTTTTCCACTGCCTTCTCAACTTGTACTGCTCGCACAAAGTCACTGACGCCGACTTCCTTCAGGAATTCCCTCCACTCCAACATTCCCTTGGATGAGGTTCTGTCAACTGAGTATTTCAAATACATGATGTCAACCTCAGGCCAATTCATGTCAATGCCGTAAATCAACTTGTCTACATCAATTTGATTGCCAAAGTCTCTGTTGAAATGGATTGGCACCTCAGCAGGTCGTTTGTAGCCATGGTTTGTCAAAATAAAAGCTTTACTGTAGACCTCTGAGATGATGTGCTCCCGCTCCACGGTACAGTTTGGGCAGCTTGATTGTAGGTGGACCATTATAAAAGAGAGGTACTCAGCCATCAAATCCTTGTTCCCTCTGGTGAATTTTTCATCAGAAATAACTGGCAAAACGTGTACTCTTACAATTTCATGACCCGATAACCGTCGGACACCAACTTTATAAAGCATCGAAGCTAAGTTCGTACTTATAGAACCATCAAAAAGGGCAGGGTTAACAATTCGAAGTTTGGCAAATAGGTTCGGATAAGCTTCACGGCCATACTCATGATCAACTACGTGGCTCAAGGTATCAACATTCAACCAGATTGTACCCTCGCTGATTGATCCATATATATCATCCAAGAGGGGGATAAATGGTATTTTTCTGAGGCTATTCACAACATCTGATTCGGTCCACGAATCTACAGAACTTTGCATGGAATTAAGAAGAGACATCTCATACAAGGCATTCAGCCAAGAAGATAACCAGCTGAGGCCCATTGATTTGATGCCTCCATCTGTATGGCATAAAGAAGAAATTATCTGAAGCAAGATCTTGGGCCCATATTCCTCAATACCAAGTGCCTTAGCTAACGAATCTGATAGAACTATATCTTTCTTCAAGTATCCAAGGCCAAGGAGTTCCCAAACCAAACTATCCGGCAAAAGAGTTCGAACTTGTTCAGTCCAGCCCCTAAGAACCTTGCATGGAGGAACCCATCCATAGCTGTCCCCTTCTAAAAGTAAGCAATTTGATGTACATAATTTAGATATGATCATCCGAGGAATACTAGAAAAAAACCCATGCACTTCTCCTACAAGGGGAACATAGCTCATAAAAGCTGAAACTCCTTTTCCCAGATTCTTCTTAAAACTTGGGAGACTACATAAAGATCTCTCCGCCATAACAAACAAGTCAGGGAACTCTGATAATAACCACTGGTTCCACGGGCTATCTCCATCCACCTCTTCTCTTGAAGAAGGAAGCATGAAATCACCTTGGATGATAAACTTTAGGCCATAGGTTCGTAGGGGGAGAAATGCAAAAACACACTGTTGTTTGAGCTTTGGAATGTAAGTCCCATTGCTTAATTCTTCCAATGCAAATGCGATCGAGATTTCAGTTGTTTGGACATCATGCCGAGTCAGATCAGCTCGTAATTTCCGAGATTCCACAAACCACGTTAATACCTCCTTACCAAATGAAACCTTTACAATATTTTCTCCAACAATTTCTTTCCTCATGATGTTAAATGAATTTGTGAGCATGTTTCTGAACCTGATACATTCCAGGCGGTGAAGGAAAAGTAATAAGGAAGGATGAAGATCCGAAAACATAGAAATGATGTTCTCAACAGAAGATGCTTCTGTAAGCTTTGATCGAAAAGGAAGTATAATGCATGTAGTCCAAAAATGTCGATCGGTTGGATCAGTATCTACGAAAGCCAGGCTGCTAAACAAGTCTACATCACATGCAGGCACAATTGTTGGTAAAACAAAACCAATCTGGCCCTCACTTAAGTCAAACTTGATATGAAATCCATTAGAATGAATTTCTGGAGCATCTGTAACCTACAGAAAACCAAATGGAATTCAGCACACAAAATAATGATTAGCCAAGCTATTCAAAAATGGCTCAACTACAGTTTCACAGAAATGTTAGTGAAGTTCAAATTCTGATAAGCAATTGAATCATATAATTGCATAAATTTAATTGCACAGAATCAGTACAATGATGGCAGAAAAATTAAAGATGTTTTCCATTTGGTACATTTCATTATTACGAGATTTTCATCCAGCACAATGCAAAATGTCATAATACTCCCACAGTCTGAGTTAGCTCAAGTGGCCAGCATGTGACGATATCTAGGTTTTTAATTTTAAACAGTATAATAGTATTAGAATATTTGTCAAGGAAAAAACATAAAGATCAAAAACGGACTACATTGATACCACCTCAGAGAATTGGACATTCTAGTCTTCTAGAGAGGTCAAAAGTTTAGGGCTCATTTGTGTAAACTGAACATTTCAATACATTTTTCATTTCTATGACTGCGAAAAACAAGGACAACAAAAACTTAGGAGGCATGTTCTTTATTATACCCGAAATACTGATTTGAAGCCAATCCCTTTCTTCCCAATGTATCCACCTCTAGATCCCTTCTTTGTTGAATTTCCAACATCGCATAGCGCTTTGATGTTCTCAGTTGAAAACCCTAGTTCATTATTCAGAACAACAATCCCTCCCTCCTGAAGAATGAATGTCAGAGTTGGTTCCACATGTCTTGGATAGATATTATCATCAGCATTCTGAACCTGCAGTGATATGAAATTAAAATTACTGTGCAAGTTCTACAATCGCCTCAAAAAATATACTAACTGGATGAGAAAGCGATACTAGTAAGTGCAGGGAAGCATAAGGCAATAGTTGCAAACTTACAAGCTCGAGAAGAAAATGTGAATCTTGAGAATATAACTCGTGTGAAAGACAATGGAGTGCTCTACCTAGGCGAGCATGTTGCTTCTGTAGAATGCTACTTTCGGAAACCGAAAGATTTGGGTCCAGGCCAAATTCTTCACGCCTAATAGATTCAATAACAAATGTAGATTTCTTTTCTCTCTGTAGCTCAGATATATGCTGAATGCCGTCATTGCCAGAACTATCACCTGAAACCACAACTTCATTCACCGTAGCTTTGTCTTTTTCTAATGTTACAATATGCAAGTTTGCCACAACAGGTAATATAACTTCGTCCTCAGAGCAAGGAAAACCGTTTGATGCATCTTCCGCTACATAAATATCAGATGCTTTGTTGGATAGGGATAAACATGGGGAATTGTAATCATCTACCCACTCTAGTATACCTAGCGACGATCCTAATTCATGGAGCATCAGACGGTCCTCTTTGTGTTTGCATTCAGCTAAAATTGCTGAAGGAGCATCTTTCACAATAGCTCGAAACCCTGCAAGCAATAAGTTTGCAGCGAAGCTGCGGAATTCCTCTGGTAGATAACCAAGACACTCAAGGGTAAATCTTGATACTAGCGAAATTGCTTTGTTTAACTGAATATAGCTTTTCTGTAGATCAGCACAAAAGGGCTTCTTACCCACATCTGCTTCCCTGTCGGTAGAACTCTTAAGAAGGATTTGTAAAGCTTTCTCTGCATGGCATTTCAGAAGGGACACAGGAACATTGCGCTCACCCCCATATAGTGCAAACAAGGACAATAACTTTACAGCTGTTTGGAAGGAGGATCCCTGAAGGAAAACTGCAACAAATGAATCCACAGTAGCAGAATGATCAAGACGCAAAACTTTCCCGCTTTTAGTTATCAAACATAGCAGCTCTTTGGTCTTGACTTCATTCAGTAACCACTTTAGAAGTGGACCTAGAGAAGGTGCAAACTTTAGGTCCCAAAATGACCATGAGTTTAGGTCTATCAACATTGGAGCATTGAGAAGAACTTCCAGTGCATCTTTGGTTGTAACATGAGCATCAGGGAAACTTTTCTCATGAGACGCAGTTAGAGCTGCAGAAAACAAAACTATGCTGGAGTTGATGTTGGTTTTCTTATCTCTAACGGTATCCAGAAAATCTTTTCCAGAACCATTTTCCAATAATGTGAAACAGACAGAAGGATATTGCATCATAAGCAATTCGGAAACTTTCTGTTTACTTAAAAACTCATTGTCCATCAGACTAGCTGAAGCTTGTGACAAGAATACATCCAAATGAAGTTGGCTCATGCAAGCTTCCAAAGAAGGCTTCTCCCTAGTGTCATCAGTCAAAAAGTACTTCTGACATGCATGAGGTAATAGAGTTACATATTTTACTAAGAATGCAAAAAATTCCCCAAAACCAAGGGATTCAAAGTCATCAACAGAAAATCGTTCAGTTAGCCAACATTCACACTTGCAAAGCTTCCGTAAGAAGATCAATTTCTTTTCGAGAGCAGGATTTTCATAGTCTGAGAAATCATCAGTAACCTCTAAGTGTGCAGAAATGATCTTCAGGATATCTTCCACAGAAACACCTAGAGAATGTGAGAGAAAGTGACAGGTATGCATTCAGAATCATAAATAGAAAACAAAGCCTCAAACATGTACCCTGAACAAGAATATTTGCCAATAAATCAATTAAGTCCATTACTTTCTATGAACTTCAAGGAAGAACCAAGTATAGTTCCACTATTATTAGTTTAAACTATACAAAAAGAAATATCAGTCCTTATTTTAGTGTGTGTGTGTGTATGTGTGTAAGTGTGATGGAGAGAAAGAGAAGTGGAGAGCAATGCAACAAGAACTAGCACAATACCACAATTAAGCACACGGGACGATGAAAGACAAGTATGATGCAACTCACCAGGTCGGCTCTCGAAGATATCCCTAGAAGCAAGTAAAGCATCGTTCTCCGCCGCTTCAACCTCTACTCGTGCACAAGATGCATATTTCTCTGATATTGTGCTCTCTACCCCTTGTCGTTTGGAATCTTGGGAAACTTCACATGTTCTATCCCACATTCCAAATTTGATCGATGCCACCTGTAACAAAGAAATGCAGCTTACATCTAAAGTCTGTTCATATGTTGAAAGTGGCAACCGAGTTATCTTATGCAGATGAATTCCAAGATAAGGAAGAAAAAAGCTACTTCCTCCATTTCAAAATAGTTGTCTTTTTAGCCTTGTGCACACATACTAAGAGATAATATATGTCGACAAACTTACCCATCTTTATAAGTGATAGACGACACAAGTGCAATTAATGATCATGGTTAATTGGGAAACTAGAAGGGCAGTAATAGAAGATACAAGTGTAATTAATGATCATGGTTAGTTGGGAGAATAGAAAGGCAGACTAGGAAAGTAAGGGTAAAAAGTGTTCAGAAATCCTAAAATGAACTATATTGAATTATTTTCTTTGCTAAAAAGACACCTATTTTTAAATGGAGTGAGTACAAATTAAGGAAGAGATGCAAGATGGCATGCATATAGACAGAATTGTGCCTTCTCTTTTTGGCCAATCACCAATTGAAAACTCTCAGGTTATCAAGGGTGTGTTTTGTACGGGTGTTTTTGTTTTGGTATTGGGTTTTGTAATGATTAAAGTAAAAAGTAAGAGAGAGAAATTATGGGACCAATGAAAGAGAAAAATCCAAATACCAAAAACCGGAGCCAAAACCTCTCATCCACACAAGCCGCGTATTCTAAGAGCTTGAGTTGTGTATTAGTGTATGCAAAGCTTTACACTCCCCCTATGCATGATCCGCTCATATATCGTGAGATAAACAAAGATGCACGCCAGGTACATAAGTCTGCATTACAAACTTGTTAAAGGGTTTCCATCTCAAAACCAATTGGTAACGAGGGAACTTTTTAGAAGTTGATTCATTAAATTGGTTCCTCAAGAGTCTTGGTTGAGAATCCCTTTTTGACTCTGCACCATTGATTCCACTATTATTAGGGAGGAATAATCGAATAATTCTATCATAAAGATAGGGGATATAATTCACATGGAGCTAGTAAGTCTCGCTTGGGCTGCTTGGTAGTATTTTCATTTTCCCTTTCATTTGTAGTCTGGAGAAGAAGTGGTCTCTAAAAGTACTACTAGAATTCCCCGTTGGTGCTCTCTCAAGTAGTAATAGGTAGGGATGACATGATTTGAACCTGTGACATTTTGTACCCAAAACAAGCACACAACCAAATCAATGGTGTAACAGAAAATATACCTAGAAGGGCTATTTCAATAGCAGCGTCCAAAATGCTTATGCGAACTTGATTCATTCTTTTGGGATAAAATTTGGAAATGCAAGAGAGCAAGGCAAAAGCAAAAAAAAAATCGCTTTGGGGATACAAACAAATCGGAAGTGCAGGTTTTGTTTTTTGGACAGACAATATTTCTTTTTTTTCTTCCCCCTTTACTCTGCCTAAAAATAAATAATAAAAATAATGATATGATTCAACCTCAGACCTATTTGAATGTAGCGGATAACAGCAAGGCTCGCAAATTGATGTGTATTCAACTCATAGGAGCTAGCAATCGTCGATCTGCTAATAATGGTGATGATGATGATACGTCATTTGATGAATGTATCACCCTCCTCTACCCAAGAGCCAAGCCTTACATTTCTATTTTTGCCTAAATTGCGGAGTAAATGGGCTTCTAAATGTGGTATTTCATTAGTGACCCTTTCAGGACCTTGGCTTGACACGTGATATGTCAAGCCTGAATCTCATATTTACATATGTTAAAAGAAGTATAAATATCTTCATAGAGCAAGGGCTCGCTAATGAGTATGGCATCTTCAAAATTGTAACCTTCCTATGACATAGAAGCGACTAATTCGTTTTCCCCAAAGCGAGTTCGCTATTAGCGCCACTGGCTAAAATTTGTCCCTTCTTAATGCGTTAACTTTCAAAACTTGGGGGTTTTGATGCATACAAGTATTTTTATTGGAGCGTTGATACACTACTAATGGAATGTTTCGAGTAACGCCATTATACGAAAAAAGGTTCTTGTCAATCTCGGTAGATATGATCTTCCCCTGTGAGTTGCTATAGCAAGCGGCCCTGAACCTAGAGCTACTTGGCGTTCCAATCCAGTTAAGCAGTTCCAAATGTAATCGAAATCGGGATCTTCAGTATGATCGGAGAGGGGGTTAAAATTGGAATTAAAAAAAAGGATCGTAAAATCGTAGGATTCTACAAACTTCCTAAAATTAAATATTATAACACATAATACATATACCAACGTAAATATTATAACACATAATGCATATATGAACTATAAACTACCAAGAAATTAACTAAACCTAAGACTAATTCATAACATCTGAAAATATAATTGCATAACTACTAAAATTAAATAGTCGAGGGGGCGTAAGTGTAAATTTGGTTAATTTATCATATGTGTACTGCCCTAATTTTTGACTTCTCCGCCGCATCGATCCTCGACCCGTACTAATTTAACAATAACAAAAATATATGACTTCTCCGCCGCATCGCTCCTTGACCCGTACCAGGTATGCTCTCTCTCTCTCTCTCTCTAGTAACT
>JAOTQG010111892.1:0-16390 GCA_025631175.1 Iris virginica
AAATAGAGGAGAAATAAGATAAAAACCTAGGTAGTGAACACGATTTTAAAAACCATAGTGTCCAAAATCATGAAAATCAAGTGTGAGAATACACCCTTGGTGTCTCGGAAGATAGTGAGCAGGCCTAAGGAGGAGGGGGGTTAGGACTTGGGAACTTGGTTACCAAAAATATTTCTTTGATTGGGAAGTGGTTGTGGCGTTTCCCTTTAGAGCCTGAGTTTGGTGTGAATCATCTACGAGTCTTTCTATCACGTATGCCAGTTCGTGGATGTTCATCTCTAGTTGTTTTCACCTATTTTATCCTCATGTTTGTTATGAGGTTGGGATTGGGGATCGAGTTCGGTTTTGGGAGGATAATTGGATAGGAAACTTTGCTCTTAATTTCTCTTTTAGTCGGTTGTTTAGGCTTTTTAGTCTTCATAGCTCTTCAATATTTGCTTTTCTTGTTACTTACTTCTTTGGTTGTTTTCTTTTCGACCTTCAAATATCCAATCCGATCGTCGAATTTGGATTCCTGAACAATTTAGATTTCAGTCTTTCTTGGTCAAATCTTTCACTAAAACTCGCCCATATACACAATTTTATTTGGAAGTCCAAAGTTCCATTTAAATACAATTTTTTTGCTTGGTCAGTAGTTCTTGGTCGTTTGAAACTAATGATTGATGGCAAAGGAGACATCCAAAGACATATATTTCTCCCGATATGTGCGTCATGTGTATGGGAGCTAGTCTATTGCATCCCACAAACACTTTTTCATGCATTGCCCTATGACTAGGAGTCTCTGGGGCATATTGGTTTTGGAGAATTTTTGCATAATTACTCATTTGAATTTTGGTCGCTCGAGGAATGCGTCTTTGTTGTGGGGATGTGCCTTTTTTAGCCTATTGTGGATTATTTGAATTTAGAGGAATTCTCGGATCTTCAGAATTGAGAAACATTGCTGTCGCTTTTGTGGGAGAAGATAACTGCCCAGGCTTCTCTTTTGGCTCGAACTTTTGGAGATTTTCATGGTTTGTCGTGGGTTGATTTGTCTAGAGATTGGAGAGCTGCTACGCACCAATCAGTGTGCCTTTTGGGTTTTGTTATTTTTTTTGGTGGACTTCTTGACTGCCTTCTATGTATCCTCTTGCTCTATTCAATGAAATTCTTCTTCATCTACAAAAAAAAAAAAATCCTAGTATGAAGATCAGAAGTCATTGGGTTTTATGGGATCCGACTCCTCTCCATTACACTTTCCTCTCAATTTCCTTCAATGCACAACTGGATGTTTGCCACCTAGCATAATTGTCACTTGGCGATCATCCAAGGTGCATTGGAAGAAATTGAGAGGAAAAGCAACGGGGAGGATCCTCATCGTGGTTTATGATTGAAGGGAAGTTCCTGGATAAATGTGGATCAGCTGTGCTTTAGGATCATCAGATATTGCTTATGTATTTGGGTCCAAGTTTTACCTACTTTGTAATTTATTAGAGCTTTCTGTTATTTTTCTTATGCTTGGATCACGAGTCTGATATACATTGATATGATGATATGATTAATATCGATCACCAAATCATTATTTTTTTTCCATCTACTAACCCTAATACCTATACACTATAATATTCTCTTTACCCAATAAAATATTCATTAATATCACATCATATAATCTCATCGTTTTCAAATATGTACAGTATCATTTCAACTTTTTCCCCTGCAAAAGGACAGTCTTAAACAGAAGCATTTCACCACGCTCTTCTCACAAACTTGAGTGAGAAAAACTCAAATTCACTAGCCACTTAACAAGGATCTCAGTCAAGTATCTTAAAATTGAGAATGGTGTCAAATCTAGTCCAAGATTGAATCATTCCTCACACTGCCACTTCGTCGAAATCTGATTAGTACCCAATTGAGGAATTGTGTGTGTGTGAGAGAGAGAGAGTATGTACTCGGTTGGATTTGAGGGTGATGTCGAAGGAAGGATCAAGGGCAGCGGAATGCGATGCCGCTGGGGTCCCTTGAAACGGGACTTGAGGTCTAGATGGAGCAGTCCGGAGAGAGAGCACGGCCTTGGATGTTTTGGTGGAGGCGGAAACATCCTCAGGTGGTGGTGGAAATTTCTTCGACAGGAGCGGGAGGCGGGGGACGGCGACGTTGGTGGAAGGAATTAGGGGAGTGGTGGGAGAGGTAGGGTTTGTCTCTCTTTCGGTTCATGGGTTTGGTTTGTTTGGAATCTTCAGATCTCTGCAAAAGTACAATCTACAAGAGAAGCATATCACCATATCGGTTGTGTAGTTTTTCCGAGAAAATTGTACGTTGGCTGTGGTCTTTTTTTTTGGAGAAGTTTTTGAAGCTGGGCCCCATCAGTAAAGTCAATCACATCCTGGCAGAGGTTTAAACCATCATATTTCATGGCCTACAGTAAAAAGCTGATGGGCTACTAAGCTGAGGTCATGGCCTACTAAAGATGTTGGGGGCATTTAGGTCAATTACACCCCAATTTCATATCACACAGTATCATCCTATATCATATCGTGAACAGCATCAAATCGCTCCATTTCACTGAATATCGCATTCCTGATCTGATCATTAGCTACTCCAGTCATTGCAGGACAAATGTTACTTAATCATGTTGTTTATAATGATGCGATCTTCCAGCTGACCCAGTATCAGTTGAGAGAGACATTTCAATGGGGCCTTTACAGACTGGGAAACTTTTGAAACCCCTTTTTTTATTAACAGAATTTGAATTTTATCAATAGAGGCCTTCCCTCCTTCATGCAGTCGTTCGTTCCTCTTACTTTTGTTGCTTCTTTCCTTGCTTTCAGTATATAATCTGACATCAAAACAGAATTCTACTTAGTCTATGCTTCAGAGGACGTTGGAAAGGTTGAGTTTTCCCCCTTTTGCTTTTGCCTTCTGTTTATGTATTGCTTCTTCCTGTACTTCCTCTAACGAGAAATGAAAGGTGGCTTATGATGCTGGATGATCATAGACTGGTGGTTAACCTCATTTTGTGCTCGTTAAAAGTAGGGAGTGGATGACTGACTGCTGTTGATTGCATGGTGGATCATCTTGAAGGATCAAATTTAGCATTTTGATGCTCTGGAGACGTCTTCATCCATGTTCATGTGTAGTTGCATCAAGTAAAAAATGTGGTATTGGTTAGTTTTCTCACAGTGCTGGGCCCTCCTTGCATGGGCAGGTGGGGAGGGGGAGGGGGATTCAGATTCAGATTCAGAATTATCGCTTTCGTGTCTGGGGTCATTGTGTCTTCGATTTTTCTTCTCATCCCTGTTTCAACTCATTCAATCTCTCTCGCTCTCTCTATCTATGTGTGTATATGGGCATAGAAGGGTTTGTGCCCACATTGATGAGAAATTATGCAGTGGCATGAATAAGATGGTGTGGCTCCCACTTACGTGGAGATGTCTCCAATCGGAGTTACATGATAGATGTTGGGCAGTTATATTACTCTTACAGTCTACCAGACCAGTTATCAGTGTTGAATTTGTTCATCACCAGAATGACATGATTTAACTATTCACCTGAATAACTGTTCTCCTTGCAGCAATCTTTTTCTCATTTCTTGACATGATTTAACTATTCACCTGAATAACTGTTCTCCTTGCAGCAATCTTTTTCTCATTTCTTCATTCTCTTTTACGTGGATCTAATGTTATTTTTGAGGCATATTAAGAAGCTATTTCCGTCCCCCTATTGTTTGTAATTGTTAGTAATTTTACTTGCCACTAAACTGTTGGTGGTTAAATCTATGAATCCTCTGCAAAGGATTCCAAGTGTGGGCACCTACAAATGCCCACAATTGAAAACCATATCTAACTCTATCCTGCTTTGACCTGTTCTTTCATTCCTTCTAATAGCTTCTGGAAGAGGGAGAGGATGGAAAAGATCGATTGACCTTGAAGTCGAAGCTCGAGCTGCCAGTGCAGGTTATTTTAGTAATGTGTTCTATTTCATGGTTCTCTCCATAATGTTACAGTTTCTAATGTGAATGCTGAGATTTTGGTTGACAATAAGGTGAATAATTTGTAGACAACCTTTAGAAGAAATTGATGGATGCCTTATTTAATATTCCCCCAATCCCAACTGAGTGTTAAATTTTGTTCATGAACCTGGACAAAATTTGAGTTATTTTGGGACTGAAGGGCACATATTTTGCAATTTCGATATTTCTTTAATTTTGTCTAGAAATTGAGTTACTATTATTCTGCTGTAGTTCACGAGCTCAATGCATTTGCATTGCAACTCTTAAAGTTTTCGTGGCTGTCCTATTTTTGTTTAATTTTTTCCCACTATGTACATGTGCAAGTTTTTGTTAGTATCCCTCTGGAGATCTGAAGTATTAAGAAGTAGGTTTTAGTTTTTTCTACTGCAAAAGTATGGAAAGTATCTTTTTATTCATGGCCAGGCTAACATACACAAAGATTGTTTTGGGATTTCCACAGTTACGAGGCTGATGCAGAGGATATGAAACTGGGTTTCTGCTTTCTTTTGCCATTTTTCCACCTTAGGTGGAACTGAATTTCTGTGTTTGGAAATTTTCTATCTTGCCTTTTTTTTTTTTCAATCCTACCTTAGAAGATTGACTTCATAATCATATATTATTAACCTCCCCAGCATTAACCTAGAGGCTATAGCTATATTATTCACAGAGTTTTAGCAGTTCTCATGGTAACACTTTAATTCCTAGCAATATTGTTTGCTTTTCTTGTATTTACACTTTTAGGGTTAATTTGTCTTTTTCGCAGGCTGTTCTGAATATTCAGGTTCCGGTGGAACATTCTAAGGAAGTCGCTGATTGCAAGCACTTGATCAAAACCTTGGTTATGGGTAATTGTTCTTCTTCCATTCTTGTAGCACCAATTTATTTGCACTGTTATTGTTATAAAGAGTTGACTTTCGTGTTACTTTACAAAATATCCTTCATGTTGTGTAAGTTTACCTTTGATTTTCAAGATCCAATGCTCAACTTTTCGTCTTGAATCTTTCACAACATTCATCTTTAATTTCAGGAATGAAGACAATCATCTGGAGCATAACACATGCACATTTACCCCGGTCGCAGGTTTCTCATCTTTCTAACTCTACGCTTGATGTTATTGTTAATTTTTTAGTGTCCTAAGTGGTCCTCCTCCTTGTTAGGTTTCACCGTCCACACATGGTACACCTTCCCAAATGCTTTTGACTCCCCAGCCTAACTCATCCATACCCCAGCCATTCAAAGGGATGAGAGAAGATGAGGTATCAGCGTTAATATGATGAATTTCTAAATTTGTTTCATTGGCACGCCTAGATACAACTGATTTAATTTTTGCAGGTATGGAGAGCATCGGGTGTTTTAAAGAGTGGCGTGCACTGCTTGGCCTTGTTCAAGGAGAAAGATGAGGAGAGAGAAATGATCCATCTCTTTTCTCAGATTTTGGCTATTATGGAACCACGAGATCTCATGGATATGTTTTCCTTGTGTATGCCGGAGCTTTTTGAGTGCATGATATCCAACACACAGCTTGTACACATCTTTTCCACCCTTTTGCAAGCCACTAAGGTTTTTAGGCCATTTGCAGATGTTTTGGTTAACTTCCTTGTAAGCAGCAAACTTGATGTTCTGAAGCATCCAGATTCACCTGCAGCCAAACTTGTCTTGCATCTTTTCCGGTTTTTATTTGGCGCTGTAGCCAAGGCTACTTCCGATTGTGAACGGATTTTGCAGCCTCATGTACCTATTATCATGGAAGCTTGCATGAAAAATGCTAGTGAAGTTGAGAGGCCACTTGGTTATTTGCAACTTCTTCGTACAATGTTCCGTGCCCTTGCTGGAGGTAAATTTGAAGTTTTACTCCGCGACTTGATTCCAACACTGCAGCCCTGCTTAAATATGCTGTTGGCAATGCTTGAGGGTCCTACTGGTGAAGATATGAGGGACCTTTTGCTGGAGCTTTGTTTAACACTGCCTGCGCGTTTAAGTGCTCTGTTACCGCACCTTCCCCGTCTTATGAAGCCACTTGTCATGTGTGTGAATGGAAGTGACGACTTAGTGAGTTTAGGCTTGAGAACACTTGAGTTTTGGATTGATAGCTTGAATCCTGATTTCCTTGAACCGAGTATGGCAAATGTGATGTCAGAAGTCATATTAGCATTGTGGTCTCACCTGAAACCAGCGCCCTATCCTTGGGGAGGTAAATCGCTGCAACTTCTCGGCAAATTAGGTGGTCGTAATAGACGTTTCCTGAAAGAGCCTCTCGCTCTTGAGTGCAAAGAGAACCCAGAGCATGGACTTCGCTTGATTCTTACTTTTGAGCCTGAAACCCCATTTTTGGTACCTCTAGATCGATGTATCAATCTGGCTGTAGCAGCCGTTATGAACAAGAACAATGCTGTCGATGCTTTTTATCGAAAACAAGCTCTGAAGTTTCTTCGGGTGTGTTTATCATCCCAGCTTGATTTGCCAGGCCATATTGCTGATGAGGGGATAACTTCTAGGCAGTTGTCGACCATTTTGGTCTCGTCAGTTGATCCATCATGGAGAACATCTGAGACATCTGATGTGAAGGTTGATCTCATAATACCTTCTACTTTATCTGCATGCCAAGATTTTTCATGCAAATGCATTTTTGCCTTTCCATTCATTCGAGTTGGATTTCATTTTATTAGTTTCTAATGAGTATACACATTGGAAATTTACCTTAAAAAATCTGGTATGAGAATGAACCATTTTACCAAGAGTCTCTGTTTTCTGTTCATTCTCTTTGCCTTCTGTATGCCTTCACTTTGATCTGCATCTAGTTTTCCATCTGGAACATGATTGCTGGGCCTTCTTAGGCAATCTATAACTCCTAGATGACCTTGGCAGGAGGTCTTTTAACTATTTAGAGATTTTGAATTAGAATAACTAGATCCTGCTTCTCAACTCTTAACATGTGAAGAATACATTAAACTTCTTTTTGGCCAGTCAGGTGTGCTTTTCAGTATATTATGATCAACATTTTGAACAGCTTTTCTGTAGGACCTGATCGTTTAGTTTGGCTATGCTGTTAATTTTTTTATTTGATAATTTTGAGCAATTACCTTAATCTTATGCATCAGTTTATAATATACCTTAATCATTTAGAAAATCATTTCAGTTCATAGGCAATTACTCCCTCCTTTCCAACTAAAAGAGAGTTTCTTAGTAGAAGTCAACTTGAGATATAATCAAATAGAATTTTAACATCCCCTTATTTATTAATTTATCTACATCTTAGGTGATAAATTTCAATCGTTATATTAAAAATACTACGAACATTTTATATACTTTTACGAAGATGGGTACATTTACGTATATGTTCGGTCAAAGTATAACCAAATTGACCAAAAAAAGTCATTTGGATTCTTTGCATGGAGACGAGGGAGTATGATACATAGAAAGCATCCTTTGTTCCCCATCAATATATTTGCTTTTGCATTTCTGTACCTTCTGTGTTTGTAATTACATAATTGTCTATAGGCTTATCTTCTCTTAGGACGAAGGTGGAGTAAGTGGAAGCAGCAATAAGAATCCTATTTTATTCTGTCTACTCTTTAAGTATTACTCCCTCAGTTCCAATATAAGTGTCATCTATTCTATTTTCGGGTGTTCCAAAGTAATGATTGCAGATTTTCTTTTTTGATTGGTGGGGTTTTCTGGCCATCATTTTTCCCAATTGACTGTTTCTCTCTGTAGGTTATTCCCATATGTCTACCACCTCAGTTGGTCCAAAAAGTGGGCCAGTTTTCAGTTGTATTTGTGTTTAAATGAAGGTTTTGTTTAATTCAATTTAATACAAGGTTATATTTACCTAGCAGAAGGTTGCCTTTTCAGAATCTGTTTTTACCATATGACTTTCCTCTGTTAAGTGGCTTTTAAGTGATATTACTTCTTTATCTTTCTCGTCTTCTTCCTTCCTTGTTCTCTGTCGTCTGTTTGGTTCTTGAAGTTCTGTCAATTTCTTATTCTTCATTTGAGTGCTCTAACATATATTTCTTGCAGGCTGACTTAGGTGTGAAGACAAAGACACAACTGATGGCAGAGAAATCTGTTTTCAAGATACTCTTGATGACTATATTTGCTGCAAGTGCGGAACCTGATTTAGCCGATCCCAAGGATGAGTATGTTGCACATGTTTGTCGACACTTTGCAATCATATTTCACATGGAAACTTCCTCAGCCAATACTTCAACATCGACCATTCCTCTTGGTGGTCCTGTGCTTTCATCCAATCCTAATCATAGTTCTAAATCAAGGAGTGGTAATTGTTCTAATTTGAAAGAGTTGGACCCCTTGATCTTTTTAGATGCATTAGTGGAAGTATTAGCCAATGAAAACAGGCTCCACGCCAAAGCTGCTCTTAGTGCACTAAATGTGTTTGCTGAGACTCTTCTTTTTCTTGCTCGTTCTAAGCATGCTGATGCTCTTATGTCAAGAGGAGGTCCTGGGACTCCTATGAATGTTTCTAGTCCTTCAATGAGTCCTGTTTATTCACCTCCTCCCAGCGTTCGAGTCCCTATTTTTGAGCAGTTGCTTCCACGTCTTTTGCACTGTTGCTATGGGAGTACATGGCAAGCCCAAATGGGAGGAGTTATGGGTCTTGGTGCCCTGGTTGGGAAGGTTACTGTCGAGACGTTATGTGTATTTCAAGTCAGGGTTGTACGCGGACTTGTATATGTTCTTAAAAGACTCCCTGTGTATGCTGCCAAAGAGCAGGAAGAGACGAGTCAGGTGCTTACTCAGGTGCTTCGTGTGGTGAATAATGTTGATGAAGCAAACAGTGAAGCCCGCAGGCAGAGTTTTCAGGGAGTAGTTGAATTTCTTGCTTCAGAGCTATTAAATGCCAATGCATCTGTTAATGTGAGGAAGATTGTGCAGTCGTGTTTGGCGCTTTTGGCTAGTAGAACTGGTAGTGAGGTGACAGAGTTGCTTGAACCTTTATACCAGCCTTTGCTTCAGCCTCTTATAATGCGCCCACTCCGGTTAAAAACTGTTGATCAACAGGTGAAATTCATATTGTATGTTACCTGTGCTGTTTCTTAGTTATGATCACTAACATTACTTCTATGTTATTTAGGTTGGTACAGTTACTGCTTTGAACTTCTGCCTTGCCTTGAGGCCTCCTCTTTTGAAATTAACACCAGAGCTAGTCAATTTTCTTCAAGAAGCACTACAAATAGCCGAGGCTGATGAGACTGTGTGGGCAGTGAAATTTATGATTCCGAAAGTTGCCACTTCATTAAATAAGCTCCGCACAGCTTGCATTGAACTGCTATGTACAGCAATGGCTTGGGCAGATTTTAAGACACAAAATCATTCTGAATTGCGTGCAAAAATTATCTCCATGTTCTTTAAATCCTTGACGAGCAGGACACCGGAAATTGTTGCTGTTGCTAAAGAAGGCTTACGTCAGGTTCATTCTGTGACTTAAATTCATATTTGGACTTCATTAGAAATGAATTTGGAAGCAACAGAACATACTTCTGCAATGTAAACTTGATTTCACCCCAGTGGGAGTTTGTATTTATAGATCATTAGTGGTTATGACTGGTGACCGTTGACCATTCGCTTTTAAGTGGTTAGATTCACTTTATTTTGGTGGTTGTTGTAGGTGCTCTTTCACTTTTCCCTCCGTCACTCCTGTGCCATTTTACCTATTGTTTGTGATAACAAACTGTTGAGTTCTTCTATTAATTCTTTCATCATATTTGTGACTTCTATATTTTCCAGTCAGGAATTTAATCACTCTTTTGTTTTGATATTTAGGTCATTCTTCAGCAAAGAATGCCAAAAGAACTTCTGCAGAGCAGCTTGAGGCCTATATTGGTTAACTTGGCGCACACCAAAAACCTAAGTATGCCTCTTCTGCAAGGCTTGGCTCGCCTGCTTGAACTTCTATCCAATTGGTTTAACGTTACGCTGGGAAGTAAATTGTTGGAGCATCTAAAGAAATGGCTGGAACCTGAAAAGCTTGTACAGTTTCAGAAGTCTTGGAAAACTGGTGAAGAGCCAAAAATAGCAGCTGGTTAGTTATCATATCCTAGAGTATGAAGTCACCTTTTTCTCCTAGTTTTGCCTTGGGACTTGTACTAATTTTACTTATTAAATCTTATGCACAGCTATTATTGAGCTTTTCCACCTGCTTCCTACGGCAGCAGGAAGGTTTCTTGACGAGCTTGTTACACTGACCATTGATCTGGAAGGGGCTCTTCCCCCAGGGCAGTTTTATAGTGAGATCAATAGTCCATATCGCCTTCCATTAACAAAATTTTTGAATCGATACCCACCAGCTGCAGTTGATTATTTTCTTGCGCGGTTATGTGAACCGAGATACTTTAGGCGGTAAGGTTATGATGCTCAGATGAATTATTATTTATTTGTGATTGACTCATGACTTGGATTACTGAAATGTTATCTGTTTAATCATGTGGGAATAATTCAGGTTGATGTACATAATACGATCAGATGCTGGTCAGCCGTTGCGAGAAGAGCTTGCGAAGTCACCAGAGAAGATACTTTCAAGTGCATTCCCTGAATTTTTGCCGAAGACTGATTCATCAATGGCTCAGGGGTCTTTGGGTGCTCCTACTTTAGTGGGCGACGACACTCTTGCTACCCCTCAAGCAGAATCAAATCCATCAACTGCAGCTCCTGTTGTTACTCCGGATGCTTATTTCCATGGTCTTGTTCTTATAAAGACTTTGGTTAAACTCATGCCTGGATGGTTGCAGAGTAACCGTATTGTCTTTGACACGTTAGTTCTTCTGTGGAAGTCACCCGCAAGAATATCTCGTTTGCAGAATGAGCAGGAACTGAGCTTAGTGCAGGTATGTTTAGCAGGTGTCCCAACAAAGATGAGTCCATTTTCTATTTCTTAAAATCGTTTGTTAACTTTATTAAACTTGTTTGTGGTTACTAACTAGTATACCACACAAATGGCACCATTGTAACTTGATGCTCTGCACCTGTATCTGTGAATCACTATATGGTTTCAGCTGCTTCAACTAAGTACTCATCAAAATATGCTTGCAACACCTTGCATTGTTAAAAATTCAGCTTTAGATTTTCTGTCTGAATAGACCTTACGCCTCTCTGATTCTACTTCACTGCTAATTCTCTCGTTATGGCATGAGGGATGGACTGCACTATCCATTGTTACAAGGGGAACACTTCTGTTCTTTCTACTTTTATTCTTGGGGCTTTCCTTCATACTTCTTGAGATGTTAGAATTTATATGGCATTTTGAATGAATCCGCATTTGATTGGAATTCTTAGGTTTTGTTTTGTTTGCTTGCCGGGACTTAAAAAATAATATTACAACAATATGTAATATAACACAATAACCTCATCCAAAAATCCACTTCCCAATCGAACCCCTAGCCTTCTGCTTTCAAGCATACTCGAGGTGGGATGGTAGTGATCTCTTAGAGGTGGACATCTTCGCAGAACAAGTATGTGGCTTAAGAATGCTATTGAGTCACTTTATAATTATGCAGGTTCATGCAAACAAACTGACCTGAAGATGTAACTTATTGTTTGTGTTTCTTTTGCTGGTTAAGCAGTTTCTTTAGGTTTCTGCACTTTGACCTGGTGGAAATTGTCTGTCCACGGTATAGGTGTGAATGCAGTAAAGTTGAAGTTCCAGAACTCATTAGTGTTGGAATGTTTGTGCATTGGTGAAGGGGGGAGGGGAGTGCTCCTTCGTATGGACGTGCTCGAAAGAGAGGATATAGCAATAGGCTGTATATATTTACATGTTTTAAAGCTCGAACTCTGGAGGAGTTGAAATGGACATCTGTATCCGAGATGATAATCATAATATTTTCATTTTTATCCTGCAATGTCTATGACTGTTCACACTCGTCAGTTTATCTCGATGAATAAATAAAGACTAGGAATATCTTCTCTGGAAGAGAGTTGTTAATAATACTGAAAGGATATGTTTCAGGTTTATCATTGACTCTCATGAATGGAGAACAAGATTTTATGAAAAAGATAATAGCAAGACAACAGAATACTCAACGGAAGGAGTACGTTCATGGTCTTTATTTTACACCTTACACCTTAGACCTAGTTTATTTAGTCAAAGAGCTGATTATTACTTCCGTAGGGTTTAGGGTTAAAAAAATACCATATTTGTTCATTTGGTTTGTAAAAAGAACACGCATAAACACAGGAAACCTCATAATGACTCGTCTTTATTTTTTGAATTTACATTATTTTGTGCTGTATTTGGCAATAGAATTTTAAATCATAATGATATTATCTAGAATTGCTCGACATCGAAATGTTTTTGTTACACGAGGCCGTAACATAAAAGTCCACATATATTTCCTCTGGAGTATGTGGAAAAATATTTTCCAACTCTCCAATCATTTAGCGATGCGAACTCCATCAGATTGTTTGTAATAAAAGACTTGTCTTCTTCTGGTAGTATTCTTGATGAATGCTGGTGGTTCTGTACATTTTAAACTAAACCAGTATAATGTTTAGATTATTTCTTTTCATTATCACAGTATACAATTATGTGCTAGCACAATCAAAATTAGCAGAAAAAAAGGTGCCATTTTTCTCTATTTACTCTTATAGAGAAGATGTGCCGTTCTACTATATTAATTCATTTACAGTAAATGTGCTGTTGTGCTATGTTACTTTTGTTCAATGGAAATGTGCTGTTTTGCAATGTTACTACTATTTATAGAAAATGTGCTTTTTTACTATATTTACTTTTAGGCCATACACGAAAAATGCCCTAAAGTATCCACCAAATCTCACTTACAATCCTTGATTGAAAATTGTTCCACTTGACACTCCATGTTAATATTCGTCCCATGTGGTACGCACATGGCACACTGACACGCTTGAGTAACAATTTTTGCCCTTCATATTCAGTCAAAAGTAAAATTAAGAAAAAGGGATGACGAAAAAAATGAAAAGGAAATAATGGCCAAAAGGAAAAAGATGAAAATGGAAACGAAGAGAACAGAAAAAAGAAAATACAGATCATCGTTTCTTATCCCCAAAATGAGAAGACTTTCTGTTACCATCAAAAGGAGAAGAATACCCATAATTGTCTTTGTAGTAATTTTGTTTCTTCTGCTTGTCTTTACAAGAAGTTATGCCATTACTAATGCTTTAGTCTTTCATGGCTCCTTCCCAGCGTTAATATAAACAGGTATCGTGTCTTTTGGCTGATAGTGCTTACAAGTTTCAAATCTTGTTTATTGACTCCACAGTACTTTTTGGAGATAATAATTTTCTATACTTTATTTGGGTAATGATGGGGGGTTCAACTCTTTATATTCACATTTTGCATCTCAAGTTATTTGTCAAGAATGTGTTTTGGTTGGATAGCTCATGTACCCATGGCCCCGACATACTAATCAAAACATTTTTAGTTGTTTACACAAAAGTTGACATGAAGTTTTTTATGTTATCCCTACATTTTTCTTATCATTCTGTGATTATTTTCTTATGTGGACTCTGAATTTATTTTCCTGATAAATGTGAAATGCAGGTTAAAGAAAGCAAATGGTTGGTCAAATGCTTCCTGAACTACTTACGGCATGATAAATCGGAAGTCAATGTTTTATTTGATATCCTTTCGATCTTCTTGTTTCATACGCGCATTGACTTTACCTTCCTCAAGGAGTTTTACATTATTGAGGTTTGTTTACTCCAAAGAGGATGATTATCTTACGCTTTCATCATATGTATTGTAATTTCAACATCTCACTCCCTTCTCGTCTTTCCCCCTTCTTGCACTCCCTTTTTACATTTGCATGACTTTAGTAGTGCTAATTAGTTTTGTTCTCGTATAGGTGGCTGAGGGCTATCTGCCTAATATGAAGAAAACTCTCTTGTTGCACTTTTTGAACCTTTTCCAATCAAAACAACTAGGTCACGAACACTTGGTGGTAGTCATGCAAATGCTCATTCTTCCAATGCTGGCACATGCATTTCAGAATGGGCAAACTTGGGATGTTGTGGATACTGCTATTATTAAGACGATTGTTGACAAGCTTTTAGATCCTCCAGAAGAGGTGAATTCTTGACCACCCATCTTACTTGTATGCTTATGTCTTTGTAGTTCTTGTTTGTAGTTGGATTTTTGGTATATCTTAGGAAATGATGTCCTAGAACTTGACCCGATTTTAGATGAGGTCCTTTTTTGGCTATCCCTACATTTTCACAATTAAACTGCCCAAGATTCATGATTGTCGATGACTTTTCCCAACAAGTGGATTGCAAAAAATCCCAATTTAAATCAACTGGATTCAAAATGAGGTTCTTGCACGGATCAGACTTCACAATTTTCCCATTTTCATCCATTAAAAAATATTGAAGTACTTGAAAAGTCGGTTCGAAATTTTCAAGTTGGAAATAGTTAGTTACCAAGATCATAATTTGTATTTTGTAGGTCACATCTGATTATGACGAGACTTTGAGAATAGAGCTTTTGCAGTTTGCCACTCTACTTCTCAAGTATCTTCAGACAGACCTTGTTCATCATCGGAAAGAACTCATCAAATTTGGGTGGAATCACCTCAAACGTGAAGATAGTGCCAGTAAGCAGTGGGCATTTGTAAATGTTTGCCACTTCCTGGAGGCCTATCAAGCTCCTGAGAAAATTATACTCCAGGTGCTCTATTCGCTAAATCAGTGGCAGAGATAGCTTATTATGCTTTATATATTTGAAACTTTAGTCGTTGCGTTTGTTTTTCATAAGATGATTCAGATGTTGGATTACTTTCTCTCACAGTAAAAAACTTGGGTTAATACATGGAGAGATCTACATCCCTGAAGTAGATTATAAGTTGATTCAAAAGTCTCGAGTAATGCAGATATTAGAAAATGAAAAAGAATAAAACTAAAAGAGAAGAATGATATGACACGTCCTGCAGTGGCTATTTCATTGTTCTTACATAACGTCAGTTCGCAACTGAATTTTCTCTTTTTCTTTTTGCCGCAGTCGGAACTAGCTAGCTAGCTAGAATTTTCAGTTAATATTTTTTGATGTGATCAGTTTCTTAGTAAGCATGTGGACAAGTTGGCGGTTGAATTTCTGAAATTATGCTAAATATTAATGCATTTGGAAGTTGTTGGTATTTTTCTTTTGGAGCAGTTATTAGTGCTCCCTCTGTCCCAAAAAGATTATCCCATTTGATTATTGAAAATTCAATTAAATATAATATCAAAATATTGTATTACATTCTTATTATATTTTATATCAAAAATTTCAATCATTATAAGACTATTAATTAAGCAATCAATAACAAATTTTATATACTCGTACAAACATGTAAAGTTTTGTAAATGCTTGGTTAAGTTTAAAGTAAACAAAAATAGTCGAAAGATAATATTAGTTGGGTTTGTATCAGGATAGCATTCATCCACATTGATTCTGTCTCCATTTTGTACATTTAGTCGGAGAACCAATGTAATGCTGCCCGGTTTGTAAAGTTTTAGAAGTTCTTCCAGTAAAAGAATAGAGCAAGGCTAGTCTCAGATGTTCTCTCCTCCTGTTTCTGGGATTAATCATTAGGTGCTGGAGAGCTCACATGTATATTTGTAAGGATATACACTCGGACACTGTTGCTCCCAGATATTTTCTTCATTTTAAACAAACGTATAGGAACTAAGAAGAAACCGAATAGTCTTTCCAGGGCAATGATGAGATGATGTTTTGAAGATCAAAGTTGAATAGGAAAGTATCATGTGTTTATAAAGGTTTAGATGTTTTTTTGGTTAAGGGTAGAGCTAGATAGGACCTCAGATTTTGACTACTTAGCTTTGAGTAAGAAAATTTTCTTCCCTCCTAATTCTGGTGTTAGGTTATTGATCAGAGCTACTTCAGCTTCTTTTTCGTCTTGTGGTTTTCAATTTATGCTGGATTAGCTCGCATATACTTTTATATGGATATACGCACAGAGTCTGTTGCTCCATGATATTTTTTTTGTTGTAAAGGTAAATAGACCCGAGGAAGAAGTCGAGTAGTCTTTCCCGTGGCATCTCGGAGATGATATTTTGAAGATCGTAGTTGAATGTAGGGACATATATTGTGTTGGCTACGGTGTTAGCGAATAGGAAATATTTGAGAAGGAATGCAGGTTGATAGTCATATATATTTTTATAATTGCTTTATCTAGGAGTTGGACATCTCATTCTTACCATGCATCATACCAATCTTCATGGTCATTTTTATACTTGAAATTAATTATCTTGCTGAACCAGAGTCGATGAAAGGAGTAGTTGCTGAGTGAGTTAGTGGAAACAATGTTTTTTTATGATTGAAGCGTTGGCCTCTATTTAATCGATCCTACAACTTTTCATTTCCGCTTCAGTTAATTTGCTTGTTTTTTCATTCTTATTTTCAAACTACATGAA